>JBBPBX010034931.1:19376-32333 GCA_038048925.1 Garcialebias charrua
CCTGGAATTTCAATAAATTTAGCTGAAGAAACAAGGTGTTTGATGGGTGACTGAAATGTTTTCTGGTGATTACTCTTACAGCTCTCTTTTGTAAAATAAAAACAGGCTTTGTAATTGTTTTGCACGCTTTTCCCCAAACCTCAATACAATAGATTAAATGTGGAACAATGATTGTGTTATACAACATATACAGAGCTTTATCAATTAAAAAATCCCTGACTTTATATACAGGTACATGAACACACAGCATGACAATCACAAACACCTGGACAACAAAATGGAGGAGATAAGCAAGACAATTAACAGAGAGACCAGGGAGTGTAGGGATGGGGACCCACCACCTGAGAGCAACATGCTTACAACTGTTATCTTGAAGTTCTAGGGTGTAGAGAGCCACAGAAACGGTTATGGTAGGCCGGATTTGGCCCACGGGCCTTGAGTTTGACACATGCGATCTAGTGGTACTAAAAGTAACAAAAGAAGAAAAAAAAACAGCCAAATATGTCTGCAGTTTAGCTAACAGACTTTGGAATGGGTACATTTTGTCCTTGTCAAACCTGTTGAAGAGAACCAAACTAAATACTCTGAAACTCAAACAACTTACTGTATAACAGTTCATGCACCGCTAGTTGGCAGTGTAGTGCAAATATTGCATAACTTGCTGCTACCAATTGTTGAATTTAATTAGCGGATTAGAATTAGCTTCCCCTAATTTTCATAAGACATTAGTGCTTTTGAAATTGCGGACCTAAATAAATAAATTAGTGCTTTAGAAATAGCGGAACAAATTTTTGGATTAGCGTTGCCCACCACTGAGTGAGGGCATTTGAACCAACAACCTCCTGATCACAGGCTCACCTTCTCTAACCTCTGCACCACCCTCCCATGAGAACATGTTTTTATGAGTAACCAAAAGCATGAAATGTTTGGCTAAATGCAGTAAAACGCTAAATAGAACCTAGTGGTAGCAGAATAGCAGCTAAAATTCACAAAATAATGGTAGCTAGAAGCTAAAACAAGCAGAATACTAGTTGAAAGTACAAAGTAGCAAAGTAGGAGCACGGTGGCACAACTGGTAGAGCTGCTGCCTCTCAGCGAGAAGGTTGCCGGTTCAAATCCCGGTCCGGGGCCTTTCTGGGTGGAGTTTGCATGTTCTCCCCGTGCATGCGTGGGTTTCCTCCGGGTACTCCGGTTTCCTCCCACAGACCAAAAAACATGCTTGTTAGGCTGATTGGTGACTCTAAATTGACCCTAGGTGTGAGTGTGAGAGTGGATGGTTGTTTGGTGTGAGTGAGACAGGTCCCTCTTGTAAATGAGTCCCCGTGACTCAACGAGGCTAGCCTGTATAAATAAAGGTTGAATGAAAAAAACTAGCTAAAAGCTAAAATTAGCCAAAGATTAGCTAAATGGAGCAAAACTGTAGCTTGAAGCTAAAAGCAGCTAAAAGCAGCAAAAAGCTGGTTAAAACAAATAGCAGCAAAAGGAATAAATAAAATGGGATTAAAAGAAAACAAAGCTAGTTAAATGTAGCAAAAGGCTAGATAGAATCTACAAGCAGAACAGACATTTAAAGGAGAAATGTAATCAAATCTGAAAAAATCGATATAACAAGAATTTCATATAGTAAACAACACACATAAACATACTTAGTATGCTTTTTTCAAGTCAGTAGCTTAAAGAAATAGTTTTTTTACATTTTTCCTGCTACATGCCGAAGTGCAGTGATTTCTGTAGTAATTTTCTGGACGCACTTTTATGACACAATTAAGACCTCCTTTGCTATCTTACAATAACACTGAAGCTATAAACCCATCATTACTGTCCTCTTGTCTGTCATTTAAAATGGAAGCAGAAGACCTTTTTGAATCTGAAGGATATCACTTTAGTTTGTCAAAAACAGTTTGGTGATTTAGTGCATTAATGGGCATTTCTATCCTGGAAATACGAATAGCCTTCGCATGCTAACGTTAGCATGCTAGCGCCGTATGCTAACGTTAGCATGCTAGCGCCGTATGCTAACATGGGAGTGGGGGTGTTGAAAATGTCCTGAAACAGTTACCAATGTCTTGTTAAGCTCTGTATTCCACAGAACATAGTAGGATCTAAAATGATTTTTAAAGATGAAGGAGCAAGTTGAAACATGCAGGGTCTCCCTCCTTGCTAGCAGGCTCCATTGGGAGCTGCCTGGCTAACTAACTACGGTGGCCCTACACGGCCAAAATTCTACAGCGGCCGAATGCACAGGAGCGGTAAAAATACAATATAAAATTTTAAAAAAGTTTTAAAATCTATTTTGGGGCTTTTAGAATCGATTCTGAATCGCCAGGACTAAGAATCTTGATTCTTTAAAAAATAGATTTTTTTTTGCTGCATCCCTAATTGCTACACACTGAAACCTTTTTGTCCACTACTAGATTTTTTTTTTTATTAACACAAACAGAACTACAAAACACTACATAAACAAAAAATATATACAAACTCTTGTGAATGATAACATAACTACAGTCTATAAGCTAGGGGGCGGTTTACAAAATGATGAAAGTTGAAAAAATACTAGATACACACACTAATATTACTGTATGAGGGACGACCATTGCACTGCCTATGTCATATTCAGGGGACGGAGAGCAAGCAGAGGGAGGGGGGTCAAAAACACCAGATGAGAATTTTTTCACTTTGCAAAGTCTAAATTTGAGTTAGGATGACATTTTTGACTTGTGAAATTTTCTCAACAAGCTTATTTTATGCTTTTCATTAGACTACTATTAGCTTAAAAACACTTTTCATTTCTCCTTTAAAGCTAAAAGTTACAAAAGGCGGAAACAAAATACAGTAGTAGTAAGAACTTAAAGGAACAGAATACCAATTAAAAGTAAAAAGTAGCAGCTAAAAGCTAAAATTAGCTAAAGATTAAATACAAGTAGCAAAATTTGTCTAGAAGCCAAAAGCTTAAGGAAGCTAGGTAGAAACAGATATTTACATACAGTACACTGCATAAAAAGACACCTGACTATTAAACTAAACCTTAACTGTCTGAGCTCAAATTGTTTCTATTTGTTAAAAACGGATTCTTTTCCGCACTCTAGTTCGTGCTGGGCCCAGTTTCCAGAAGTCTGAAGGTTCATGTGTTCAGTTAATGTATACCATGTGAACGTTTGGCCAACACATGGCTCTGGAAGGAGACACTTCCTATGTTCCTGACATGTATGGGTTTTGGTAAAGTATGGGGGAGGCAGCATCATGCTGCGGGGTGTTTGGCTGCAGGAATGAGTGGTGCACTTTACTACATAGATGACACCTTCAAGAATGAACATTGTGTGAAAATAATGAAGCAACATCTGATGGAAGTTGAAGCTTGGACAAGTCTTTGAACAGTGTCCCTCAGCACAGCACAAAATATATTTAAAGTGTCTTAACGTGAACAAAGGGAACCATCACCAAATTCTGACCTCACGGATGTTTGAGGGAAGAGCTGAAAAGCAACCAAATCATCAGCAGGACTCTCAGACAGAGGCTGGTCCATTCTAAGGACAAAACCCCCACACACAGAGTGGTGTAGTGTACACAGTCCAGTGCAGCGAGGACTGTCCAGACCTATACATTGGAGAAACTAAACAGCCTCTTCACATACGAATGTCCCAACACAGGAGAGCCTCCTCCTCTGGACAAAACTCAGCTGTTCACCTCACGGACAAGGGTCACTCATTTGAGGACCAGAATGTGCACATTTTGGACAGAGAGCACAGATGGTTTGAGAGCGGTGTGAAGGAAGCTGTTTATATTAAGAGAGAAAAGCCTTCTCTTAAATGGTAAATGGAGCTTACTTATATAGCACTTTCCAGCCCCCTTTGAGGGGCCCCAAAGCGCTTCACAGTACCAGCCATCCACCCATTCATACACACATTTATGCACCGGTAGCGGTAGACTGCCTTGCAAGGCGCTGCCAGTCCTACCGGGAGCAACTCGGGGTTAAGTGTCTTGCCCAGGGACACAACGAGGTATGCCGTGACCGGGGATTGAACCCGAGACCTTCTGGACCTGAGCCGGCTGCCCTGCCTCTACACCATCTCGGCCACAACAGCCTAACAGGGGAGGAGGTCTCAGATTCCAACTTTCAAAAATGTATAATGCAGCTTTAGGCCTGCTTCCCAGACGATTTTCACACCTGATGGGAACAGAGGAGCCTCATCTGTGAAACCCCTACTGTTAAGGTGTGATGTGTGATTTGTCAATTTACATAGGTATGTTGTATCTTTTCTCAGCCTTTAAAACCTGAATCTCACACTCTGCTCTTTGAATTGAGAAAGCTCCTCGGATGAGAAGCGAAACGTTTTCTGTTACAAATAAAGTCCAGTTGTTTCTGTATTGAACACCCCTTTTTTAATTTTATCATGGATGACTGAGAATCTTCACCAGCATACAACCAAATCCTCTGACAAACCTGGCTCAGGTCCACCAGATTTGTCAGGAGGGCTCTGACCAAATTACTGCAAACTGATGTGAAAATAAATTAAATGTTTTGACCCAAGTCCAGTAATTTAAAGGCAACATTACCAAAAACTAAAAACATCAATGTAAATTTAAGAACGGAGCAAACAATTTGTGTTCATTTTTCCTCTGACCAGCAGAAGACCAATGTGCCCAATTTAATAAGACCAAACACAAGAAGAGGCTTTTCCTCAAAAGACAGAAGCAAGAAAAACACAAATCAAGGGGCTGGTGAAGATTCTCAGTCGTCCAGGTCATGATAAAATCAAAAAGGCGTTCAATACAAGATCAACTGGACTTTATTTGTTGCAGAAAACGTTTCAGAGTCAGAGTCAGAGTCAGAGAGTCTTTATTGTCATTTGCACCGCATGTGGTACATGTGATGAAAACGAGATTATGTACACGGGGTCCCAGTTACATCCAACAACAAATGCAAGAGAAAAACAGTAATAACATCTAGAATTAACTAAGAAAAACATCAACTAGTAATACACTAAGCCTAATATAGTGGGAATAAACAGCAGCACGAACATGAGTTTGTATGAGCAGATGGTCACAGATGAACACAGATGAACACAGCAACAAGAAAACAGATCAGCATCAGCATGATGTGATATTTTGCAGTGTTTATTTTTATTTTTATTCATGAGTCTAACAGCCTCAGGGTAGAAGCTGTTCCTCAGTCTAGTGGTTCTACATTTGATGCTCCTCAACCTCCGTCCTGAGGGGAGTGGGGCAAAGAGTGAGTGTGCTGGATGAGTGAGGTCTTTCATGATGCAGGTGGCTCTTTTCCTGCATCTGGAGGTGTAAATGTCTGTGATGTGGGGAGACTGACTCCAACAGACTTCTGTGCAGCCTTCACCACTCTCTGCAGAGCTTTCCTCTCTTCAACTGTGCAGCCTCCATGCCACACGTTGATGCTGGAGCACAGGATGCTCTCCACTGCACACCTGTAGAAGGAGGTGAGAACTGGGCTGCTCAGACCAGCTCGTCTCAGCCGTCTGAGGAAGTAGAGTCTCTGATGACCTTTCTTGATCAGGCTGGTGGTGTTGTTGCTCCAGCTGAGGTTATCATTCATGTGTACACCCAAGTATTTGTAGCTGGAGACCACTTCCACTGCAGACCCACCTATTTTCAGTGGGGCATGGGTGTGTTTGTTCCTTCTGAAGTCCACAATCATCTCCTTTGTCTTCTTCACATTCATGTGAAGATTATTATAATCATGTGAAGATTAGTTTCGACTCCTATCCAGGAGGCTTTTTCAATTCCATGAACAAACTGTGAGAAGTTTGGAGTTATAACAGAACCACACACCATCATATGTAAATTGCAAGCTGAGGTAACACATACATGTAAATTGACAGATCACACCTTAACAGTAGGGGGTTCCCTTGATGTCTCTGACAGAAGACACAACACTGTATGTAAATTGACAAAAAACACCTCCCAACCAACAAACAGAGGCTTCTCAAAGAAATTTGTTGGTCTAATTTACAGACAAGACACCTCTGTTCCTGAAATCAAATCAAGGGGCTGACATCAAAGTTCCTGTTACATCTACAGTGTGTCCAACAGCACAAAGGAAAGGAGTGCTCACTCAGAGTAGCTTAGGTCTTAAGTCTGTCTGACTGAAGTCCTGGACTCCATGTTTGAAGGCAAAGACAGCTAAAACTGAATTCAACTGCAAGGTCCTGGAGAGATGTTGGGATGTATGAAAAGAGTTGCAAGGGTTTCTGTCACAACAAGTGTTTCAGAGAAAACAAAGTTCTCGTCATCCCTGCAACATACAGAAAAGATAGAAGCTGTGGCATTTTTTGCTGATATAGCACCTCACATCAACGAGTGAAATTTAAAGCAAGGAAGGAAGAGCTCAGTGTGGGGGCTGATATCAGCAGTGTCTTCCAGAGGAAACTGGAGCTCCTACTGGTAAATATACTGTACTGGTAAATAGTTTTTACTGCACACATCTACATTCTACTGAACACATTTGTGATAATTGGTGTTGTTCTAGCAAAAGTCATTATTTGTTTCTGTCTCAGCCTACAGCTGTGCATCTGCCTCAACTATGAACTGATGAAGAACAAGATCTGCAGCTGGTAGACAATCAAACACCTGCATCGCTCCTGACCTTCACAGCATTTGTACCAGAGCTCAGCGTGTCCATTTCTCTCATTCGGCAGAATCTGTTTACCAAAATTATTCCATGGAGGGGCTGACTTTTTTATTTATTTGAAAAAGGCATTTTGTTTTTATCTTAACAAGTATTTACATTTTTTAATTCCTGAGTTCCTTGAGGATGGCACAGTGGATCAGTCGGTAGAGTTGCTGCCTCTCAGCATGAAGGTCACTGGTTCAAATCCTGACCAGAGACCTTACTGGGTGGAGTTTGCATGTTCTCTTCGTGGGTTTTCTCCTGGTACTCTGGTTTCCTCCCACAGACCAAAAACATGCATCTGTTTACACGGACACGGTGGGGGGAAACGTAGGTTTTTGCGTATGTTAATTAGAGGAAAAGATCTGCGTTGACACGGACAAATTCTGTGTTTACATGCATCCACAGGAACCCCCTCCGCCCTCATGAATCTGCTGTAGTTACCATGCCGGGTCATTAAATGGCGCTGTTAATTTTTTCACCTTCACCTAATGCACATGCGTGTTTCCTCAGTCTGCTTTTCTCTGGGGTTAAAAGTTCAGCTAACAAGTTAACAACAAGTTAAAGCTGAATTTTGGACAAGAGTCGACAGATTTGATGCAAAGTGTGACACACTTTATCTAACAAGCTCCACACCAGTCGCTGAGTGGACCAGAACCGAGTCAACGATGTCGGACTTTAGTCCGTGATAAGCAGCTGATTCACAGCAGGTAAATCAACGTTCTTAAAAATAATAATAATAATAATTTGTCACATTGCAGAAAACGTTTCAGAGTCAGAGTCAGAGTCAGAGAGTCTTTATTGTCATTTGCACCGCATGTGGTACATGTGATGAAAACGAGATTATGTACACGGGGTCCCAGTTACATCCAACAACAAATGCAAGAGAAAAACAGTAATAACATCTAGAATTAACTAAGAAAAACATCAACTAGTAATACACTAAGCCTAATATAGTGGGAATAAACAGCAGCACGAACATGAGTTTGTATGAGCAGATGGTCACAGATGAACACAGATGAACACAGCAACAAGAAAACAGATCAGCATCAGCATGATGTGATATTTTGCAGTGTTTATTTTTATTTATTTATTCATGAGTCTAACAGCCTCAGGGTAGAAGCTGTTCCTCAGTCTAGTGGTTCTACACTTGATGCTCCTCAACCTCCGTCTTGAGGGGAGTGGGGCAAAGAGTGAGTGTGACACATTTGTCATCTGTGTATGTTTCCCATATTGACAGACGAAATTGGTCTTCTGCCTTTAACCCATAATGTTTGCTTGTGTTTACTTTGATCACACAACAACCAACTGAGTTTTTATTTTTATTTTTTTCCTGCGAGGTTGAGAAGCTGTCCTTCCACCAAGCGGACCGGTTTGGACGTGCATGGGTCCAGTATCCAGGAGGAAAACAGAGCAGAGTCCAGTTCATTAGAGTAGTTAAAGTTCGGTTAACGTGTTTTTAATAGTGTTCAGTTTAATTATCAGTGTTTGTGACATACAGTTTGTGTTGTTGAATAAAAAAATAATAAACCTGGTGTCTTCATTTTCAACTTTAAAAACACCCAACATGTTACGCATCGTTTAAATGACGTAACGAGTCCAAACAGCTTCATTTAGCTCAGATAACTTTATATATCTCCCACGCTAACAAAAATACTGTTTATTATTGTTAAACTGTTATTATTTAACACATTTATTATGTTCTAGGGCAGCGCGACGTGTGAAATATCCGCCTCCCTCGTTCAATAAACAGTGATATTAGAACTGCATCCAGCTTTGTCTCTTCCAACACAGATGTAAGTCACAGCAGCTGGATTCAGGTGTAGATTAATTAAATATGATAATCAAAAAATATTCCATCAGTCGTAGTTCAAAAAGCGGTGCGTTTCCGCCGTCATTGTTGATAGAAATGCCTTCTGTCCGCGCGTGCACTCATGTGGTTCAAACAAAAGCTCAGCGGGAGATGTTTATGTTATCAGCAAAAAACCTCCACTCTGGAGGGTGGATTCAGAAACCTCCGGATTCAAAGAGGGGGGCCAGTGGTGTAGTGTAAATGATCAGCAGAACCGCAAAGTGAAAGCTACGGTTTCACTCAAAATATGTGCAGTGTAAACGGCCCCTTCAGGATCTCAGATATGTTCTCTGTGTTATTGTTATTTCAGAATAAAGGTCTGTTCTTGCACTTTGTGAAATACACCTCTAAATACGTATGTCCCTCGTTTATCGCGGGTGTTTAGGACCATGCCCACCTTCGATAAGTGAAAAAACGTGAAGTAGGGATACAGTAGTCCAAGTTCAGTTCAAGTTCAGTAAACTTTGTCATGACATGTGTCAGGCTGTAATCACACTCATCACCTGTTACTCCCAATCTCCCTCCTTAAATAAACATTTTACATTTAAATATTGTGACATTTTAAATGTAAATGTTGTAACAAAGCATGGATTGTTTATTTAAAATGTTACCATATTTAAATTTAAATTGTAGAGAAGAGAAGTGCAGCAAGGCATCATTGGGACGTCACACAGCTTCAGCTCTGCAGCACAATGTAGAACTGTCCTTTTTGAGTAATTACACTGAAACAACTGAACATGGAAGTTCTAAAATCATTAAAAGTAACTTTTGACACTTTTGTATTTTGTGATTATGATTATTTTTTACAATGTGACATACTTTGAATTTTAAGTTGGAAGACAAAAGTCGATCGGTGCATCTGGACAGCAAACCAATGCAGAAGGGAGAAATGTGTTTGTGTGTGTTGCAGAGGAGATTCATTCAACCTTTATTTAGGCAGTTTAATCCCATTGAGCCTCAAGGACTCATTTACAAGAGAGACCTGGCTATAAACAAAGAATGATGACAACAGCAACAGTAGAGTTTCCTTGGACAATCAACAATAGACAATCATAAGAGAGAAATACAGATGTTTTTTTACAAGTTAAAATAAAGATGTCAAAGTAGCAAAACAGACAGATTACAAGGCAGATGTAGAAAATCAAAAACAGGAACATGTATGCATTGGTTTTTGCCAGATTCCAACAGATTCTTAAAGCCATTTAGAGAGGTCAAGGTCGAGAGCTTCAGATCTTTTTGTAAGATATTCCAGGAATCATGAGCGGAGTAAGAGAAGGCCCTTTTGTCAAGTTCAGTCCTCACTGATGGAACACTGCAGGTAATCATGTGCTGAGAGCGCACACTGTAGCTGCACTCACGCAAAGACATGTAGGAGGAGATGTATGAAGGCAGCAGACCAAGAAGTGATTTAAAGATGAAAATGTACCAGTGGAAGAGTCTGCGTGAGTTTAATGATGTCGAGTTAACCATGTTAACCATGTTTTTCGTGTTGTACTTCATTGTATGTGTTGCCTGTTGCGTGTTTGTTTGTCCAGCACTTTGGTGTGGACTTGTTCCTGTTTAAAGTGCTTTATAAATAAAATGGTATGGTATGGTATGGTATGGTATGTCCAGTTATGTCCAGTTAAGATAATTTTTGATTTGAGAGTTTATCAGTTTTTCTAGAACCTTGGCTAAAATGCAGAGTTTAGAGATTGGTCAATAGTTGTTCAGTGAGGTGGGGTCATCTCCCTTCAGCAAAAGAAGAACAAAGGCTGTTTTCCAAGCATCTTGAATGGAGTTTTATCTTATGGACAGGTTAAAGATGTGGGTCACAGGGACTGTGATGATATGAGCAGCCAGCCTTGAGAAATTAGGTGGAAGTTAATCTGACCTGCAGATATTTTAGGATCAAGACCTTTTAACAGTTTATTTACCTCACTGACTGAGAATGGAGAAAAAGAGAAGGTGTGATTAACTGAGGATTGATTTGTAGGAGGGATTTGATAAGTAGAAATTTGTTAATTATATGAAGTGGCTGATGCATGAAGGCAGCAGACCAAGAAGTGATTTACAGATGAAAATGTACCAGTGGAAGAGTCTGTGTGAGGTTAATGATGTCCAGTTAACCAGTGAATACAGGGTGCAGTGGTGGGTATGATAATCACAGCTTGTTATGAATCTTAGTGCACCATGATAGACATCATCCAACATCTGCAGGGTGCTTATAGGAGCATTCATGTAGATAATGTCACCGTAATCAATGGAGAGAAGTGGTCACAGATACAAGGCGTTTCCTAGCATTCAGTGTTAGACATGATCTGTTTCTGAAAAAGAAACCCAGTTTAACTTTCAGTTTCTTTACTAGGTTTTCCATGTGGAGCTTAAAAGAGAGATGCAAATCGACCAGGATACCCAAATATTTATAGGAATCAACAAACTCAACAGCGACATCATTTGAGGGTAAAATCAGAGGAAGAACTGCTGGGACCGACTTCCTATTTGAAAAAAGCATCCCTTTGGTTTTATCAGCATTTAGGACAAGTTTGAGACGGAACAAATCTGACTGGATGATGTCAAAAGCGGATTGCAAAAGCTGGAAAGCCTTAGCAACTGTTTTAGCTCGACAATAAACAACTGTATCATCAACATAGAAATGTAAGGATGAATCAGGGATGCTCTGACCTACATTACCTATGTAGATTGTAAAGAGGGTTGGTCCTAAGACTGAGCCTTGTGGTACACCATTGTTGACTGCTAAATAACTGGAAGAAGTACCATTATGTTAAATGTAGCAGGATGACCTGCGGTCATTGAATGCACCAGACATGCAGAGATGTGATTGGTGGGTCTGGGGCTACTTCCGGTATAAAAAGGGGTAGTCCTCATTAGTTGACGCGTCATCCGTGCTGGCTGTGTCGCGCCAGCGTTGAGGTGCAGGGTCGCGAGGATCCACTGTTCTCGCGACATGTACGAGTTTCCTGTTTCCCTCTGCTGTTGAGGTGGAACACAGTGAGTACTGAAGCGCCAGTTTTTCTGTTTCTTACAAATTCAGATTTTAATACATATTTATGTTTGGTAGCTGCTGCTGTTTGTCCTTGGCGACAGTCTGCCTCCTGAGTCCTGTGTTGTTCGTGGCCGTGTCTACTGTTGTCCCGACTGGTTCTGCCCCCATCCGGGTCGTCCCTCGCCTTCCGGCTGGTCCTGGGACTGTTTGGCGCCCGCTGTCTGGACGGCATGGCGTGGGCTACGTCACGCATCCTGCGGGCCAAGCTGAGCCGACTGATGCCAGCTCAACCACTCATACAGGCGTCGGATTGAGTGGCGTCTCTTTGGGAGCTGCGGATCTCACCAGGGTGGACTCTGGACTACTGTTTTACTGATTGAGCATCTCTCAGGCGGTGACATTAACACTGGTGTATGATTTTGTGTGTGAGATTGTCCTGTTTTTAGAGTATTGCACTTTTATTGTTTATTGGAGCTTTAACTACCTTTTTAAACTGTAAATATTTTAAATTTAGGATTTTAGCCTTTTTAAACTGTAAATATTTTAAACTTAGGATTTTATTTAATTAAACTACTGTGCAATTTATTGGTGTCTGTGTGAACTTGTCTCATGCCTCATCTGCAACGGGTCTATGTGCCTTAAGGGCAACTTTTAGTAAAGTTTTTAACCAAATTCACTTATTTTATTAAAAATAGATTATTTATTTTTTAAACTAAAGTTCCCTATTTTTATCACTACCCGTCCGGCTACATAAACACATTGCCTCCGATCAGAAAGATAGTTA
Source organism: Garcialebias charrua (assembly GCA_038048925.1). Lineage (NCBI taxonomy): Eukaryota > Metazoa > Chordata > Actinopteri > Cyprinodontiformes > Rivulidae > Garcialebias > Garcialebias charrua. The sequence goes on from JBBPBX010034931.1 coordinate 31,639, forward strand.
GAAAACCAACCAATGGTGTGATCTGAGAAACCGATTTCTGAGAGCTTATGACACAAGATGTTATGATCCACAGTGTCAAAAGCTTTAAGAAAAGTGCAGCACAGAAATCCTTAGCATCCAATGCTTTAGCAACGTCATTAAGAACCTTCAGTGAAGCAGTTGTGCTTTGTTGTTTCCTGAAACCAGATTGATGGAGAGGTAAGATGTTAAATGAGTCCAGATAATTTTTGATTTGAGAGTTTATCAGTTTTTCTAGAACCTTGGCTAAAATGGAGAGTTTAGAGATCAGTCGATAGTTGTTCAGTGAGCTTGGGTCACCTCCCTTCAGCAAAGGAAGAACTAGGGCTGTTTTCCAAGCATCCGGAATGGAGTTTTAGCATATGGACAGGTTAAATATGTGGGTCACAGTGATTGTGATAATATGAGTATAGCCAGCCTTAAAAAATAAGGTGGAAGTTCATCTGGACCAGCAGATTTTTTAGGATCAAGAACTTTTAACAGTTTATTTACCTCACTGACTGAGAATGGAGAAAAAGAGAAGGTGTGATTAACTGAGGATTGACTTGTAGGAGGGATTTGATTTGTAGAAGTTTGGTTATTAGATGAAGTGGCTGATTTTCCATTAGTAACTGTGTCAAATAATGAACTAGAAGCAACAAAATGTTTGTTGAAACAGTTAAGGATCTCACACTTAT
>JBBPBX010034932.1:0-29585 GCA_038048925.1 Garcialebias charrua
AAAATGATTTAATAATCTCTTTTTACTGATAATACTGATAAACCTGTTGTTTGTTTAGGAACTTCCTGCAGTCTGTCCAGAAAGTCTCCACTGGAGGAGCTTTTTGCTGAGGAAGAGGCACAACATAATGTCACAGCTCCATGTCCATGAAGAAACAAATGGAGAGAGGGCTGCAGATACCAGGACATCCCACCAGCTGTTCTGTCTGAGGATCCTGCTGCTGGTGGTGGAACCAGGTTAGCCCATCAGTGGGAGCTCAGTAACATGACTGCAGCATCAGACACTGGACAATATTATATGTATAATAATAATAATAATATATGTTGGTGAGTCCTCCATGTTGGCTCTAATCTGCCCTGTGAGAAATTCATAGTAAATGTAACAAAAAGAAAAAAGTTCATAGCATTAAATTCAAACAGAAGTTCAAATTATTTCATCCTGAAATAACTCTGGCTAACTACTGTAGCTTTTTTATAACATGGGAGTTAAACTCAAAGTAGTCTCCTCAGATAAATTGTGTTACCATTATTTTTATATTAAAGTTTCTGTTAACTTATTATTTTTATATTTGATTGTTTCTGTTCAGTGCCCTGAGACAACTTCTGTTGTGACTTGGAGCTATACATTATAAATAAACTGAACTGAATTGACATGTCTTTTTTTAACCCCGTCTTTTTTAACCCCGCCTACAAAAAGAATCGGAATCGAGAATCGAAAAGAATCGGAATCGAAACGAAGAATCGGAATCGGAACCGGAATCGCTCAAATTCAAACGATGCCCAACCCTAGTCAACAGATGTCTGTTCACACTGAATGCGTCTGATGACGCGCAGTGGGAGGAGTGTCTGGCTCCTTTTCCGGTCAGGTTTGTTTTGTTTTTTTGTACACCGGGCAGATGAAATCAGCTGTTCGTGAGCCTCGTTACTACTTGAGTGGGTTTTCTACGAGCCGAACTGCAGCTCCGAAAGTCTTTGTTGAGATTAAAACGTTTTTTTTTTATGTTTGGGGTGATCGTACGCTCGAGCGGACAGCGGCAACTGTAAAAATGCCAAGTTTCTTACCGGAGGCTGGTTTCTTCATGGAGGCTCGTTGGGGTAAGTTTAAAAAGTCCCAAAAAGTCGTCATCGTTGCGTCATCACATAGCAGAGGCTCTTCCGATTGGTTGCTGCGACGCGTCGAGCAGCTAAAGTTCAAATATTTGAACTTTGGCTGCTCGACGCATCGGCTGCTTTGGACGCGTCGCGTGCGCGGAAAAGAACTGCTGCGCGCTGCCGCGCTGCTTGAAGTGCTCAAAACGCACCGCTTCATGCTTCGCCGCACCTCGCCGTGCCTCAACATAGACTTTCAATGTAAACCGGCTGCTTCCGCTGCCTGAAACGCGTTTAAATTTGGTGGGTACCCGGCATTATAATCTGGTGCACCTTATAGTCTGAAAAATACGGTTGTAAAAAAATTATATTTAGCATGAAAATGTAGATTGACCAAAACAATATTTCTAAAAAACATTTTTAAAAACACCTAAAACTACCTAAATTGCTGTAGTAACTATACCAGCTTGTGTGTGACGCTGTAACACCATTAAGAAAATACACCAAAAATAGGAAACAAGGCGTGGAGCATGCCCATGTAGTCTACATACTGGGTGTGAAATGTAAAGACGGCGAAACTCTCAGATTATAGGTTAGATTAGACGTGGGGTCATGGTTTTTAAAGGGGACCAAATATTGTTTTTATAAATTTTTATGGTATGTCTGTGGGCTATCCAGACCATGTTCATTCAATTTAATGCACAAAATAATTCTTAGATAATAAAATATCCCCTTTCTAGTTGCGCCTTTTCTGACTTCCGTTCTGAACAGGCTGTTTATGATAAGGCCACGCCCTTCAAAAATCTGTTTACATTAACTCCGCCCTCCAAAGGGGACCCTGAGTCAGACCCAGAGGCAGACGCCATTTTGGGCAGGGCAAATGAGGCGCTGACGCGTCGCGTAGGCCGCTGAGAAACATCCATAAGTTCACCCTCCATGTTAAAAACTCTTCGTCTGACTCTGAAAACAAGCAATAAGGCTGCAGAGTAACACACTGGCTGCTAACTGCTTAGTGCGAGCACCGCTTCTTTTTCACGGACCACATCCGGCGCGGACCGGATATGGTCCGTGAGCAGTCGTCCGGTTGATTTAAGAGCCCGTAAATAAGTTTTTTTGTTTTTACTGATAGATAATTAGTTATTAGCGGTACTGCATTTTAACAACAACGAAACATCGAACTCTGAGATGAACTCAGGAAAAACAACCGTGACGTCTTTTATACTGAAGTGGGTGGAGCATCACCAGGGGTTGCTAGGTGAGGGGCTGGACTCAGGTTGGGGTGGGTTGTCCTGCAGCTTGTGACATCACAAGCTGCAGGATTTGAAAATGAGACATTTATATCACTGAAAAATAAATATACTTAGAGTAAATATACCACTGGGTGCATTTCTTTGGCCCTAGGACTGTTTTTTTTAAGAAGTACATAACCAAAGTTGAGTAAAAATAACATTAAAAAGTGAATTTTGCATCTTTGGTCCCCTTTAAAAGGTTGAGTTTTGGCTGTCTTTTTAACACAGATTTTATTCACTTTGGAAGACGTTTTCAAAAACTATCGTTTTGGCTCCTGAAAAACATTTTCTATGTGAAAATTCACAACTTTTTGCATCCTAGCTGACTTTACAAATGCCTAATTAGGGCACCTACAAGTTCAAGAGCTTTTTTTTTTGGTCTCTTCTAGCTTAATACAGTAGCATGATCCAATAAAAATAAGTTTTGATGAGAGACCCTCAACTAATAAGAGCCATTTTTTTTATTATTTGGCTCTGACACCTAGACATTCAAAACTCCTTAAGTACAAATATTGCCAACTTAAAGCTTTCCCCCAAGACTACTGAAAAGTATTTATTAAAAATAAAGTCATGTCACATGACGAATAAAGACGTCTAACAAAGAAGACATTAACTCTGTAGGCTTTTTTTCTACCACCAATGTTTTCATGTAACATAAGCAGAATGGCATGAGCCAGTATCAGGTAATGCAGTTGTTTTGTGTTTTCAGGCGGACGTCTCCTGTTGTGTGCATTTGCTGTCTTGTTATTTTACCTTGTGAGGTTTGCTGTTGGTTGGTGGGTAGGAGGAGATCATGAAGATGGATGACGCTGTCACACTGGGATTGTGTTTGTCGCAATGCAAGCATTTTCCACTACTCTATAATCATTATCATTGCTGATGGTATTGTTACAATAGCCATTTCAGGGAGTTGTTGAGCTGCTGAGGCCGAAAGGCACAGAAATGAAATGGAAGACGTAGATATTGGAATTCAAAATTGAGTTATATAATATCTACATTTACAGATAATTGGGAGCACACAGTATGACTGCTGTTCCTTTTGATTGTATTTCTGCTCATGTGTGGCAACGATACAGAGCAAGCGGCAACAAAAGAAAACGTTCCAAAGTTGATTCATTTAAAAACAGAAACATTTGTATAGTTAATAGTTTAACATAAAATATGATGCAAAACCTAACATGAAGAGGGCTTTGGGACCATTTTTATTTTTATGGGTCTTTGCACAAACATCCTGAAATGCTATGAGCTTTTTTGCACTCATTTCACCTTTTTTTCAGCCTAATTCAGTAAAAATGTGCTCTCTCTGTTTTCTTGTAATTTCAGCTTCTTTCTGCCTTTTTAAGCTATTTTTCAGCTGTTTTTTGTTTTTTGTTTTGTTTTGCTAATTTCAGCTTTTTTCAGATAATTTCCACTATTTTATGCTAATTTCTTCTTCTTTCAGCAAACATTTTCTTTCAGTTTTCTTCAGCTAATTTAAGCTTGTTCTACATTTCATCTACTTTTTTAATATACCTGTATAGAGAATTTCTTTAGCTAATTTCAGCCGTTTTCAGATTAATTCAGGTTTTTCATGGTAATTTCTGATATTTTCAGCCTAATTAACTGCTTTTTGCCAATTTCAGCTTGTTATGCTCCTTTCAGCTTTTTCTGCTAATTCAGCTACTGTTTAGTGCTAAATTTAGCCTTTTCACCTGATTCCACATTTTTAGCTCATTTCAACTCCTTCCACTTCCTTCTGGTAGCTTAAGCTTCTTTCTGCCTTTTCAGCTATTTTTTTAATTGGCTAATTTCAGTTATTTATTTATTTATTTTAGCTAATTTCCTAATTTCTGTGCTTATTTCTGTTTATTTAAACATACTTCAGCAAATTTGTGTTCTTTCTGCTTTATTCTGCTAACTTAGACTTGATCTTACATTTCAGCATGTTTTAGCTAATTTCAACATGTTTTTAGCTAACTTCAGCATCTTTCTAGCAAATTTTGGCATGTTTTTAGCTAATTTCTGCTGTTTTAAGCTAATTTCAGCATGCTTTTAGATAATTTTGGCATGTTTTTAGTTCATTTCAGCTGTTTTTAGCTAATTTCAGTTGTTTTTCCAGCAAGTTCTTAACAGTTCAAGTTCAAGAATCTTTATTATCACAGAGGGGCATTTAGTATCACAGTCCGTAGATATAAAACATCCATACTGCATGGCATTAAGACATTAAAATAACAACATAGTACTGAGGTCATAAATGTCCACTGAGAAACCTGATCTCTAATAATAATAATAATAATAATGTCCTTTTCTGTCATCTGCGTATGTTTCCCATACACAGACGAAATTCGTCTCTGCATTTAACCCAACCACCTACCAGGTGGTACAGTGAGCAGCCCGAAAGCGCCCGGGGAGCTGGAGAAATAGATGTGCACTCATAGACACCCCAAGATGGGTAGTGGCCGGGACGCGAACCCGCGTCCTTCGGGTCCCAAGTCAAAAGCCCTGCCACTAGACCATCTTGGAGTTTTTCAGTCTGTTCGTCCTACATCTGGGCTACAGATACCTGTGTCTAGATGGAAGCAACCTGAACTCACCATGGGGTGGGTGATCAGGATCTGCCAGAATCAGCCTGGCCTTGTTCACTGACCTCACCTTGTGTAGGTAAGTCAGGTTCTGTAGGACTATGACAGCAGTTTTGCTGCACATCCTGACAATCCCTGAGAGTGTGGTCCTGTTTTTGCATGTTAGCAATTCAAACTACGGTAATTGATGAAGGTGAAAATTAAAAGAGACTCAATAAAACATGAATAAAACATTCTCATAAAAGTTGAATCAACATTAAAACCACAGAGCTTTTGAAAAAAAAAAAAAACTATTATAAACCTATCAGAAATGATAAATATTTAATTAGAGGCAGATTGGCTGCCAATAATTAAACAAATTTGTAATGTTTTTTAAATAATAAACAGACAGGCACATCTATGGGCAGCATAGTGGTTACATGTGGCATTACAGTTAAACCAAACGTCACGCAATGATTCAAGTCAAGTTACATGACAGAGTGCTTTCTTTAAGCACTCATTTCCCCAAAATGTAATAAATTGTGTTAAGTATGAAGAATAAACAGTTTTAAGCCTTAAATACTTCACCGCTTCCCTCAAAAAATGGTTTTATGTAGACAGTCTTGATTTGTGTGGTTGACTTTGTATTGCTTTGCTGTCCTCTCAAACCCCAGCCAGTCGAGGCAGATGGTTGCTTATCCTGGGACTGGTTCTCCTGGAGGTTTCTTCCTGTTAAAATGGGAGTTTTTTCTTTCCACTGTTGCCAGTGCACAGCTCAGGTTGGGAGACTACGACAAAGTGGCGATTCTATGCAATCTGCTGGCTTCTTTAGATAGATTCATTGATTCAACTTTTATTCATACAGGTTAATCCCATTGATAATTGATAGATAACCTTCGTTAATTGGTATTTTTAACATACTGTATGTGATTGTTTCTGTTCAGTGCCCTGGAACAACTTCTGTTGTGAATTGGCGCTATATTAACAAACTGAATTGAAATGCTAATAAAACCTTTACATTCATCACTGCAGAGACGTAACGCATCATATGTGAATTTGTCCAGAAAGGCACAAGCGAGCTCTAACAAAGTCCTAATTCTGTTTTTCCACTTTTCTTTGACAGGCCACACATGTGAGAGCCATTCCTCCATCACTCTCCTCCTCCCCGTCTTCTACGGCCGTCCTTTAGGAGGCTGGAGCAGGTGTGATAAATGCTACCGTTTAAATCGAAACCACCACCCCCCTTTCCCGCCTCGCCCCTCTGGGGAAAACGAGGGTGCCTCCATGCAGACTGATATCAGGAGGCCCAGTCATATCCTCATATCCTGCAATGTCTGACTGATGGTCTGTCTGGATAAAAAATGAACTTTATACCCACCACGCTAGTTATGATTCATGTGCTTAGCACACACACACCCACCCACCCCCTTTAAAACTGTGCTTGCTTGCTGGAAACAGCATCATATGGATCATATGGAGCTGCATTGGCCAGAAAATACTAACAAAGTGTTTCCAAATGAACAAAAACATCAAGCGATGCTCTGTCTGTTCTGTCAGTGCTGTAATCTTTCATAACAGCACCAAACTATTCTGGCTACAAAAAACAAAAAAAAAAACATAAATTTGAAATCTTTTCCCTTCATGTTGTTATTGACAGACGTTTTGCTCCGAGCGCTGTCAAAGACGTGTTTGACCGACGTTTCTGTTTGGTGCTTCAAGCCCTTCCGTACCACCGTGAGTGACAGGCAGGCAGAGCACCGGGGTCACATTACTCACAGTTAGCATTCTGTTCCTCTTCTTTCCTGCGACTAACAACATGCCGAAGCGTTGCACTCTCCTCTCCAAATGAGAGTCGGCAGTGTGGGAGGTGGTGGTGCAAAAAGAAAAGAAAATAAATAAATAAAATCGAAGAAGAAGACATCCCCGCTTTTACACTTCAATTAGTTTGCTATTTGAAAGTAAATTTGTATTTGTTAACAGTTGCTAATAATTTATCTGTAAGTTCTTCATGTGGTCACCAAGTGCAGAACCTTAAGTCAATGGAAGCGAAACGTTTTGAGTGTTACACATTTTCCAAGGGAATTTATACGTTGTAGGGCGGCTGTGGCTGAGTGGTTAGAGCAGTCGTCCTCCAATGCAAGAGTTTGGGGTTCGATTCCACCAGCAGTCACATGCGGAAGTGTCTCTGGGCAAGACACTGAACCCCTCATTGATGTGTGTCCCATCGGTGTATGAATGTGATAAAGCTCTGATTACTCTTTGTATAGTTTGTATTCAAAAGAAGCTTTATATGAAAAGTATTTACAGAGCTTCAACAAGGCGGACGTGATGAGGTTTGTTTCAAGCCCAGTCATGAAAACCACCACTGACTTCTCATTTACCCACAAGTGAATAAGCTCCGCTTTACCTCCGAAATGTCACAGAACTAAATAAATACAAAATGCAGCGAGGCTTTTGTAAAACGAGTGTTGGCATCAGGGATGGATCTCTCCACTCTCTGTGACAGATTAAAGCTGAACCATGAGACGTTCACAGCAGAGACAAAACAGACGTACTTACCCTAATGACACCTCTGTTCCCGTCGTGCTCTTCTGTGTGACGTGATTGAACGGGCACAGGGTATAGAAATACCTGCAGGGGAAGCAGAAAGTATAAAGCAATTCAAGTGAGATAGTTTAGTTAATTGAACATCAGCTTTACTTTTGTCGCCCTCTGATAAAGGAAGAAAGGAGAGCGATACGGTTTTATCCTGTTGGCATTTGTTTTTTTTGTTATTGTTGTTGTTGTAAAATATCCAGTAAACCACTGGATGGATGTTAATGAAATGCTTAAGAAAGTATTCCTTGTATGTAAAACTAAGTTTTGAAGTCAACTCAATTTCTAATAACCACCACAGCTACTAGTTTATTCAACACAAAAGTGGCCGTAAGTCCGTGTTACCACTGTTGAGCTAAATCTGGTGCAGCTGAAAGCCATTCACGAGAAATACCCAATTCAATTCAGTTTATTATATAGCGCCAAGTCACAACAGAAGTCATCTCAGGGCACTGAACAGAAACATTCATGCATATATAAAAAGTAAGTTAATAGTATTTATCTGAGGAGCAGACTGCTTTGAGTTTAAGCATAGCAGAAACTCTCATCTTGAGCAAGCATGAAGGCGACAGTTGAAAGGAAAAACTCCCTCATGAGGAAGAAACCTTTAGCAGAACCAGGCTCAGGACAAGCGACCTTCTGCTTTGACCGGCTGGGTTTGAGAGGAACAGGAAGGAGGAATAGATACACAATGGCAGGTCAAGAATCACATGTTAAGATAGAAATAGTATTAAATGAAAACTATTCAGCTTTAACAATTTGTTTTAGGAAATGAGGTCAGTTTGTCCTCCTGTAGTCTGAACCTGTAGCATCATAACAGCCAACCCTAACTATAGGATTTATCAAAAAGGAAAGTCTCAAGTCCAGTCTTAAAACTGGACAATGTGTCAGCCTTAAGGACAGAAACTAGAAGTTGTTTCCACAAGAGAGGAGCCTGAGAACTGAAAGATATTCCTCCCATTCTGCTTTTGGAAACTCTAGGAGCCGCAAGTAAGCCTGCAGTCTGAGAGTGAAGTGCTCTGTTAGGAGAATATGGAGCAATAAGATCTGTAATATAAGATGGAGCTAGGTTGTTGAGGGCTTTGTAGGTTAAAAGTACAATTTTGAATTGTATTCTAGACTTGACAGGGAGCCAATGGAGCAAAGCTGAAACTGGAGAGATATGATATCTCCTACTAACTCCAGTTCAGACTCTGGCAGCAGCATAAACAAGTATTTGGACACCCAGATAATAAACCATTCCAATAGTCCAGTCTAGACGTGACAAATGCATGAAACAGGTTTTTTTAGATAAGATGTTCCTAATTTTAGTGATATTACGCAGGTGGAAGAAGGTGGTTCTAGTAACATTTTTTATGTGGGGGTTAAAAGACATGTCCTGATCAAAAATAGCACCAAGATTTTTAACATTAGAACTGGAGGCCAGATTAATGTGCCATCCCGAAAAATGTATTCCAAAGATGTTCAGGTCCAAAAACCAAAACCTCAGTCCTGTCTGTATTCAAAAGCAGAAAAGTAAGGGTCATCCAGATCACCAGAGCATTACAACTTTTTTCTTTACAATTTATACTTTTGTTGGATGTAACTGGGACCCCGTGCACACAATTTCATTCCACCACATGTACCACATTTATTGCACATGACAAATAAAGGAACTTTTGACTTTGATAATAACACATAAAAACTCACAATATTACAAGACCATGTGTAACGCTATATTCGAAGTTTGCCCTGAATCGTTAAAACTCTGCCCCTTAAGGTGAATCTGGTCCAAAAATGCTGGCATGAAAAACCATGATATATTGGATGTTTCCTTTGGCAAACTTATTTTTTTTTCTTTTTCAGAGCTTTTAATGACAATTTTTACTCACAGGATAGATATTGGTATCAGATTTTAGCCCATCTAAGATATTTATTATTAGTAAAATAGTCAGTTAATATGTAAAAATCTTTAAGAATATTTTTGAGCATGAACTTTGTTGCCTTTAAGAATATTGCTGTTGTTGGATGTGACGAGAGACAGATTTCTGCAGTAACGCCCAGCTGATAAAGACGTACGTCTTCTGAGGTAAGTGAAAAAGTCTCTAATTTATTACAGAGGCCCTCAAATGTAAAACAAAGCCCCACCCAGTGAGATTAGGGGTGTAATGGTACACGTGGGTGTACCGAACCGTTTCGGTACGGCACGTTCAGTTTGGTCCACGTGCGTACCGTTTTGGTTATTTTTTCACTCATTAAATTTTATTAACGAGAAATTATGCACCACGGAACTAAAGTTCCTAAGCGTGTTTCAGCACGGCGCTCTTATCTTGCAGCACGCGCAGCATTAGCAGCCTTGCATCTCGTTGCGGTCTCCTGTTTGGGAACATTATGACTTTCTTGTTGAAAGACAAGTGAACAAATCCAAAGCTGTGTGTGGATGTTGTTTCACGGAGATTGGACCTGCAGCCGCAACACGTCTAACCTGTTAACGCGCTTGAATCGACATCATCCGAACGCGAACATCTCTTCTACAGAAGCAGCTTGGTTGGTGCAAACACCGATAACAGCAGCATTTAAACAGCCTTCATCAGGTAAATCAGATCGGTCCAGAGCAATAACACAAGCTGTAGGAGTTTTTAAATCTATGAATCTATGTTTGAATGTTGCTGATGCGCCGGCTTTAAAGTTCTTGAGCCTCGCTACGACATCCATCACGTCAACACTTCAGCCAAAAAGTTGTACCAACACTTTATGAAAAAGCTAAAACTGATCGTCAACAAGCCCTGGACCAGATTAAAGCTCTGCCCTGATGATGATGAAGAGAGAATCAACTACCTCATAACAGAAACGATGACCGTTCAAGAAGAGGTAATGGTATTGTATTATTATGATCTGCGTAATTAACTTTTTTTAATTAAAAATTATCATCTTATTAACTCAATTTGTTTTATCTCTTTGTGTTGTTTGCAGTCTTGAGAATGTCTTCACTTCTGGGAAATCATCCACCAGAGATCACCTCCAGCTAAGACGCCTGTGATGACTGAACTCTGAACATTTCCAGGGACAGGTGGGAACTAGCAAGTCCCTTTTGGAGCAGGTCCAAGAAGAGGTTTGTGAGTACAGAGCTTCAGGGGGCCCTTCTGTCTCTGTGGCAAGTGAGCTGGTTTTCTCCACCACTGGAGATATTCAAGGTCAAGGGGTCTTTATTGTCATTCACATCACATGTGATAAATGAGGTGGGACAAAACTTGTCATATTGTCACTGCAACTAGATATGTGCTTTTGGCAGAAAAGGTGGACAAGTTGGTCTTTTTGTCCAAATAGTTCAAACTTGATTAGTTAGATTGTAAATAGTCTGTTGCTGCTTATTGTTCTGGTTCTGACTGTTATTGTATTTATTAAGATTTTTATCGTTAGTGTAGTTTATTTGTTGTAAAGAGTGCCGTTTATTTAAAATTTTATCCAAACAGGTTGCTTTTATTTATTTTTATACAACCATATTGTTTACTTGACATATTTTCCAAAAAAAAAAAACAACATTTTGTAAGTCTTTATTTTGGCCTTTTTTGTACCGAAAATTAACCGAATCGAGCCCTCCCTAAAACTGAATCGAACCGAAATGTGATTTTACCATACAGTTACACCCCTAAGTGAGCTAATTTAAAAAAAAAAAAATTTGAAGTAGAGGGCTATAAGTAAAAAATGAAATAAAGTAAAATTGCTGATAAAAATGCATTATTTTAAGATATGACAACTATGGGACCAAAAAAAAAAAAAACAATTTATAATAGATTTCCCCTATGGGCGATTTTACTCCTAAGAAACACTACAGAGTAGTAATGGTTCTGTGCGGTTATTGGAGGGTTAGAAAAAATTGGAATGACTTTTAGGCTTTGTTAGAAAAAAAAAAAATCATGTTTATTGACTGCACCAAAATTAATAAATAAATAAAAACATTGACAAAAATAAATGTGTGGCTGATTTCCCTCCATAGGATCTTCCAAGTGTTAATGGATTACATAAAACTGTTACTGCCAATAGTGGCAAAGCCCCACACTGAATTATCATCATACTGCTGTTTGGTTAAGCTCTATTGAGCTTTTAAGCCTCTTCTGAGTTACTGTTTTCAGCCTTGCAGCCAACACTTCAACAATGTTTATTCTCAGTGATCATTTTGGGATTGTTTCAAAGAGCAGCAGGAAGTGTTTCTAAACCATCTAGTTATTTTAACCCATGCTTCTGGCTCTGAATTGAACACCAGGTGAACGACAGGGCGAGACAATAAACAGCTGCAAGCATGGGAAGAAATCCCAGGGGGTCAGGTGATCAAACTGAAGTATTTTGGCTTTTTGTAGATGACGACATTAAAATATCTATAATGTTTAAAGGAATATTTGATTAAAGAGTATGCATTTTTTAAAAACTGAGTTTGTTGCAGCTCCTCAGACTGACAAAGTCTTTTGGATAAATGACAAAATGTTTCAACAAGAATCCGTCCAGAGGACCTGACTCAACCTTTTCAGATTTTTCTATCTGGATTATTGAGCATGCAACAGGATAAGAATATACCTTGTTTTGTTTATCTTAGTTTATATTGATAAACACCACAATAAATAAAAGTGTTTGAAAAACATGTATTTTTTTAATTAAGTGGATTTATTTATTCGACGCATGTCTTCTGTTTGTTAAAATGCTGTGTTTATTTAAAGTTAAGATCTTGCAAAAGAGCTACAAACAGTGAAAATTATTCAGTGACCACAAAAAGTAATTAATCAAAATTAAATTTATATTCAAAATGGACCTAAGCAATTTTATTTTATTGTGTATGTATGTACATATCTCCACAGCCACCTCTTTCAGCTCTTCTGGGAGGATACCAAGGCATTCCCAGGCCAACCTAGAGATGTAGTCTCCTCCCAGTCAGACAGACCCAAAACACCACCCTAGGGAAGTGCCCAGGAAGCATCCTTACCAGATACCCAAACCACCTCAACCATGGCTCCTCTCAATGTGGAGTAGCTACTCCGAGTCTCTCACTGATAATTGAATATCTTACCCTATGTCCAAAGGAGATTTCAGCTACCATGCAGAGGAAACCCATTTCAACTGCATGTATCCGCAATCTCATTGTTTCAGAGCTCAAGACCATAGGTGAGAGTAGGAACACAGAACAACCAGTAAACAGAGAGCTTTGCCTTACAGCTCAGCTCTCTCTTCACCACACTGGAGCGGCACAGAGTCCGCAATACTGCAGATGTTGCACCAATCCGTCTGTCAATCTCACGCTCCATTCTTCCCTCACTTGTGAACAAAACCCAGAGATACTTGAACTCCTCCATTTGAGGCAGAACCTCACCTTCGACCTGAAGAGAGCAATCCACCCTTTTCTGACTGAGGACCATGGCCTCAGATTTGGAGGTGCTGGTTCTCATCCCAGCCACTTCACACTCGGCTGTGAACCACTCCAGTGAGAGCTGGAGATCACGGCACGATGACGCCAACAGGACCACATCATCTGCAAAGAGCAGAGATGGAATCCTGAGGCCACCGAACCAGAATCCCTCGGACATCTGGCTGCACCGAAGAATTCTGTCCATAAAATTTGTGAACAGAATGGGTTTATATTTTTGTAAAAAAAAAATAAAAAAAAAGAAAAAAAAAAGCTTTTGTTGAAAGTCACATGACTGCACGACCAGGAAGTGAATCAAATGCAAAGATTAGAGCGGGTGCGGATGGAGAAACGCGTTCAGTCAGCACTCCTTTTGAATTTGTTTCTGTAACTTGTCTACCCAATGAACACAATAGTTTTTATTTTGTTTTAGCCCCGCCCCCCCAACAAATAAAAAAATAAAAACTGCTCTTAAAAAAATTGAAACTCAACTGGATGTGTGTTTGTGATGCCAGTGTACAGTAGATCTTTTAATTCCCAAGTTCAGTGTAAACCTCAACAGTCTTCTTAAACAACAAAAAAGTGAGCTATAATTAGGACAGTAAAAGTCAAATAAAAGTCAGTGCATGCAGCCATACTTCTCATATTAATGGCTACCTAGTGAAACAAAGGAGTAGCAAGGAGCTGCCAATTATCCTGCCACCCACAGCTCTTCGACTTGGGCAAAGACAACTCTCGAGGAGTTCACACTTAGCAGAAGCAGTCTACTGATGGACTTGCTGGGGATAGTGTTGAGAGCTGAGGCTCAAATACTAGCCCCAGAAACAAACTGATCAAAGACCCTGATGAAGAAACTGACAGGCTAAAAGACCGCCCGGCTTTTCTTTTTCCATTGACATTTGAACCACTACAGTGCCACGAAAGAACAGAGGATTCCCGGGCTGCTGGAATGACGGAAAACAAAAGAGACCTAATGAGTGAGAAAGGGAGGAGGTGGAAAAATGGCTGCAGCATGAAGTTCATGTGGGCTGGGAAGAGTGAAGGGGCTCAGAAGCTGCAGGAGTGATGAGGAAGAAGAAAAGGTCTACGTAAACGATAAACATCAGGGACAGACTGATGGTTGAGCGTTAAGTGAACATCTGCTGAGCTCTTACGCTCGTTTGCACCATTTATTCCACTCTTCATTTTTGGGGATGTTCATGTCAACTGTATATTCTTTCTCCAACTCACAGTCTTAGAATATTTTACTCCTTGGGGACATCATTAAGTTCACTTTGAGATTGTGTACTTTTATGTCTCAGAATTAAAAGTTGATGCCTTCATGGAACCCTGACCTTGACTCCCAACTTTCACAGCTCCCCCGACATTTTACCAACAACTTGACTGTTATGTTATGCTGTTTATTTGTCATGCAGGTAAACACAAGGTCAACAATGCAATGACATGTTCAGGATGAGATGAACCATTAAATGAAATGTTAAACTCATCTGGCATAATTCCTCAATATTCATATGTTTGTATTACTGAACTTAAAAAGACACATCTAAATTATCTCTTTGACTGTCTAAAGCAGGGGTAACCAACGTGGTGCCCGCGGGCACCCGGGTGCCCCCAAGGACCATTTGAGGTGCCCCCGGACCTGTTCTAAAAATAGCACAACTCACTACTAGGCTGCATTTAAAATTTCATTTTATTCAGTTGTTATTCTTTTTTTGTATTTATATATATTTTAAAATGTCTATCTTAAAAATATGTTCTTAAAAATATGTTTATTATAAAAATTTTTCAATTTACGCTTTGTTATTTCCGAAGAGTTTATCAAACTGGTGCCCTTTGTATGACTCCGTACCCACGAAGTAGCTCTCAGTTTCAAAAAGGTTGGTGACCCCTGGTCTAAAGGATCTTAGAACTGTGATAACCATTTGTGGTTTTCTAGAAACAATGAAATGAACATGTCTGTACACTTGAATTTCTCCAGATTTAAATTCTCATTGTTCATGCTATACGCATTTGCGTTATACCAACAGTAGCCTATATGGCTTCTTGTCCACTGTTCAGATTTTGCACTTTCACCCAAAGAAGTGCCTTCATTCACTCCATCATAAATATGTTGCAACGTGAGCTGATGCGAGCCCCAAGCTGTTGCAGCTGTTGCTAGACGTGGTCATTAGGCCTCATCTCGGACCCCAGGCACGCCTCCAGCTCATGTGGCCACCAGGCTCAGACCTCCCTTAGAAGTGCTGTAGTAACTCACACTATCGATAAATCAAGGAAACGTGAATTAAGTTTAACCAATTGTATTAAATCAAGGCAGGAGAAAATATACAGTTTACAGCGCTGGCCTCTCCGATACAATTTTGACACAAGATCTTGGACTGGAAGGGGCATATATCACGTGACATGGCATTACAAATACAGTATATAGGGCCTAGGCTCCTCCTTCACATTCAGGAACACAGTCGATCACGTGGATAAGGGTGCCAGACTAAGTGTGATCCCAATGGATCTTATGTGGTCTGATGTGTCAGAATAATGATACTGGTGCAGAAAAAAACCTTTATACGTGATGCAGCAAGCCAATAAAAAAAAAAATAAAAAAAAAAACTTGATTCTTTGACGGATATTGAATCCCTGGGAGACTCTTTTTAGAGTTGCTAGCCCCATATACTACTTGAACCACTTTGGTTGTGGCTGCCTGGGAGGAGTCGACGAGGGACAGGACGGCCTCCAGAAACCATCTTGGCACCAGCAAACTGGTTGTTCCACTTAAGTTGTTTACTGCTTGGTGAGGGAACAGTTTGCTGGAACGCCTTTGACTGATGATGCCCTCTGGATAGAGGGTGAAACAGTTCTATAAAAAAGAAACTGTCCAGATGACCCGACTGAGAATTATTGGATTTGGTACCTGGATTATTGAGCATGAACTTTCTTATATAACGAATAGTTAATCAACTGCCGTTTATAGTTTCATATTTTTATTGATTACTCAAAATGCCTTCCACACAAGTGTTTTTCATTCATTTCATAGAACATATCTTGAACTGCACAGCCTAAAAGTGTTGCCAGTGCTTTATCGTCCCTCAATATTGTGTAGTTCAGGGTCTTGCTCATTGACACTGTAACATGTAGACTGTTATGTCTGTATTTCCATGATATATCAGCAAAAGCAATACACTTTAAGCTGCCTTTGGTTCAAGAACTACCAGTAACCTGTTTGGATCCATCATGGGACCAATGGCGTGGAATCAGCATCTTTGGTTACAGTGTACCATCACAATCACAGTTCCCCACTTCACACCTACTCACCAACTCTTCTTGATGACTACCTTCCTGCATCCTTCGAGACAGATCAGTAGTGGATCAACTTCAGCACTCCACGTTCCATCTCGGTCATTTCACACTTGACACTATTGTGGGAAGAAGGCGTCTCAGGCTCAGCTTGAAAGTGTTGTGTGAAATGGACTTGTTAAAAAAGTGGTTTGAGTCAACAGCCTTTATATTTGAATGCTCTTTCTCCTGATCCACAGCTGTCCCGAGGACTGATAAAAACGTCCTAACTGCTCACGAGAAATGTAAAGATAGTAGCTCACAAAGCTGACTGTTGACTAGTTGGAAAAACAACATTTGTGAGAATGCAAATTTTCATTTGGAATTACACTGAACATGTTTACACAAACTCCCAGCATAATTTGGCATACATATTACCAAGAAAATAAAACACCTCTAGCACTTTAGATTTACAAAAGCTAAAACGAGAAGGCTTTCAAAATGGGTTTCAGACACCCACAACCCCTCTGTGGCTATTTTGAGAGAAAACTTGCTGCTCAGTTTTATTTGAACAAGTTCAAACGTCTGCAACCTAAGAATGAAAGCCAGTAAATCACATGATAAAATTGAGAATCCATTAAAAAGTTTAGAGAAATTTTGGACACGTACTTCTTGTAATTTGTCACTAACCACTGAGATACTAGCGGCTAGCCTAAAGTCATTAGTGCTTCAGCCAAATTTGATTTATAAAATCTACCAGAACTTAACCAGAACATTTAGAAGCAAGTGGCAAAACAAAACTTGAGCAAAATATTTTCAAAAAGTGAAATTCCTTCTCAAAGTCTGTCTTAATGTTCTTTATCTTTACCCGCTTCTTCCTTTTGGGACATGGGGACCACTAGTGCCCATGTCCATCAGTCACTGTAGCCGTTTACGCATTGGCCGGCCCTCCCCGGCTCTCCCAGCTTCTAACCCGGGTTCGGCGTCTTCGCATTTACCTTTTCCGCTGTTTCAAATGTTTATTTTTTTATTTTTTTATTGGAGTAAATAAAAAGGAGTTTGTTAACCAAACAAACTCCTTTTTATTTAAAAGAAAATGTGAATAAAGAAAAAAAAAGTAAAATAACTTTGTCCCAGGCGGGAAGCGAACCCACTTCTCCCGGTCAAAACGACAATGCATTAACTCGTTGAGCTATTCGAGCGGACTGAATTTTCAGGTGTCCAACTTCCCCATATAGGAATCACTCCTCCTGACATTTTAGCTGCACGTAAAAGTTAGAGATTATTCGTTATATTTTAAAACCCTGGCTGCGCGCAACAGTTAGACAATATTAGTTATTGTTTAATGACATTCAGGTCGCGCTGAAAGGCGGAAATGGGTGTGCGCTTCGTGTTATTTACGTTGTAACATAAGCTGATTTGTGATCAGTTATTAACAAAAATTAAACGCAGAAACACTAATATATATATATCCA
Source organism: Garcialebias charrua (assembly GCA_038048925.1). Lineage (NCBI taxonomy): Eukaryota > Metazoa > Chordata > Actinopteri > Cyprinodontiformes > Rivulidae > Garcialebias > Garcialebias charrua. The sequence goes on from JBBPBX010034932.1 coordinate 17,626, forward strand.
GCTAACAATTTTTTTTTTGCCGAGTCTCCTCTCTTAAAACACGAACACTCCACCCACGTGAAGAGAGCACCCCACCCACTTCCAGAGAACTGCCCACCCACTTCAAGGCGGCTCTGCGGCAAATGCGTAATGAACGCGGGTGGCCCAGAGCCACCCAGGGGAGCCCCGGGCCATTGAGGGCTGGCCAATGCGTAAACGGCTTGTGTGAGAGGTGGGGGACACCCTGGACAGGTCGCAAGTCCATCACAGGGACAAACGAGACAAACAACCATTCACTCTCTCTCTCACACCAAGGGACAGTTTAGTTACCAATCAGCCTAACATGCATGTCTTTCCAAAAACATACATGCTTTTGGTCTGTAGGAGGAAGTCTGTTGGAGTCAGCCTCCCCACCATCACAGACATCTACACCTCCAGATGCAGGAAGAGAGCCACCTGCATCATGAAAGACCACACTCAGAGTCAGAGTCAGAGTCAGAGTCAGAGAGAATTTATTGTCATTTGCACCGCATGTAGTACATGTGTTGAAAACGAGATTATGTACACAGGGTCCCAGTTACATCCAACAACAAATGCAAGAGAAATACAATAATAACATCTAGGATTAACTAAGAGAGACATCACATCAGCTAGTAATACACTAAGCCCTAATGTAGTAGAAAAACATCATTATAAACAGCAGCACGAACATGAGCAGATGGTCACAGATGAACGCAGCAACAAGAAACAGATCAGTACAGTATCAGTATGATGTGACATTTTGCAGTGTTTATTCTTATTATTTATTTATTCATGAGTCTGACAGCCTCAGGGTAGAAGCTGTTTCTCAGTCTAGTGGTTCTACATTTGATGCTCCTCAACCTCCGTCCCGAGGGGAGTGGTGCAAAGAGTGAGTGTGCTGGGTGAGTGAGGTCTTTCATGATGCAGGTGGCTCTTTTTCTGCATCTGGAGGTGTAAATGTCTGTGATGGTGGGGAGACTGACTCCCACAGACTTCTGTGCAGCCTTCACCACTCTCTGCAGAGCTTTTCTCTCTGCAACTGTGCAGCCTCCATGCCACACGTTGATGCTGGAGCACAGGACGCTCTCCACTGCACACCTGTAGAACGAGGTGAGGACTGGGCTTCTCAGACCGGCTCGTCTCAGCCGTCTGAGGAAGTAGAGTCTCTGATGACCTTTCTTGATCAGGCTGGTGGTGTTATTGCTCCAGCTGAGGTTATCATTCAAGTGTACACCCAGGTATTTGTAGCTGGAGACCACCTCCACCGCAGATCCACCTATATACAGTGGGGTGTGGGTGTGTTTGTTCCTTCTGAAGTCCACAATCATCTCCTTCGTCTTCTTCACATTCATGTGAAGGTTGTTCTCTTTGCACCAGCTCTCCAGATGTTCCACCTCCTGTCTGTAGCTGGATTCATCATTATCTGTGATGCATCCCACCACAGCTGTATCATCTGCAAACTTAACAATATGACAGCCTGGATGTGTGGCTATACAATCATATCATATACAATCATACTCACAGCACACCACTTTTTGCCCCACTCCCCTCAGGAGGAGGTTGAGGAGCATTAAGTGTAGAACCACTAGACTGAGGAACAGCTTCTACCCTGAGGCTGTTAGACTCATGAATATATAACCAGAATAATCACTGTGAAATATCACATCATGTTGCTGCTGATCTGTTTCATGTTGCTGCTGATCTGTTTCATGTTGCTGCTGATCTGTTTCATGTTGCTGCTGATCTGTTTCATGTTGCTGCTGATCTGTTTCATGTTGCTGCTGATCTGTTTCATGTTGCTGCTGATCTGTTTCATGTTGCTGCTGATCTGTTTCATGTTGCTGCTGATCTGTTTCATGTTGCTGCTGATCTGTTTCATGTTGCTGCTGATCTGTTTCATGTTGCTGCTGATCTGTTTCATGTTGCTGCTGATCTGTTTCATGTTGCTGCTGATCTGTTTCATGTTGCTGCTGATCTGTTTCATGTTGCTGCTGATCTGTTTCATGTTGCTGCTGATCTGTTTCATGTTGCTGCTGATCTGTTTCATGTTGCTGCTGATCTGTTTCATGTTGCTGCTGATCTGTTTCATGTTGCTGCTGATCTGTTTCATGTTGCTGCTGATCTGTTTCATGTTGCTGCTGATCTGTTTCATGTTGCTGCTGATCTGTTTCATGTTGCTGCTGATCTGTTTCATGTTGCTGCTGATCTGTTTCATGTTGCTGCTGATCTGTTTCATGTTGCTGCTGATCTGTTTCATGTTGCTGCTGATCTGTTTCATGTTGCTGCTGATCTGTTTCATGTTGCTGCTGATCTGTTTCATGTTGCTGCTGATCTGTTTCATGTTGCTGCTGATCTGTTTCATGTTGCTGCTGATCTGTTTCATGTTGCTGCTGATCTGTTTCATGTTGCTGCTGATCTGTTTCATGTTGCTGCTGATCTGTTTCATGTTGCTGCTGATCTGTTTCATGTTGCTGCTGATCTGTTTCATGTTGCTGCTGATCTGTTTCATGTTGCTGCTGATCTGTTTCATGTTGCTGCTGATCTGTTTCATGTTGCTGCTGATCTGTTTCATGTTGCTGCTGATCTGTTTCATGTTGCTGCTGATCTGTTTCATGTTGCTGCTGATCTGTTTCATGTTGCTGCTGATCTGTTTCATGTTGCTGCTGATCTGTTTCATGTTGCTGCTGATCTGTTTCATGTTGCTGCTGATCTGTTTCATGTTGCTGCTGATCTGTTTCATGTTGCTGCTGATCTGTTTCATGTTGCTGCTGATCTGTTTCATGTTGCTGCTGATCTGTTTCATGTTGCTGCTGATCTGTTTCATGTTGCTGCTGATCTGTTTCATGTTGCTGCTGATCTGTTTCATGTTGCTGCTGATCTGTTTCATGTTGCTGCTGATCTGTTTCATGTTGCTGCTGATCTGTTTCATGTTGCTGCTGATCTGTTTCATGTTGCTGCTGATCTGTTTCATGTTGCTGCTGATCTGTTTCATGTTGCTGTGTTCATTCGTGCCCATCTGCTCATACAGACTCATGTTTGTGCTGCTGTTTGGAGTAATGTTTTCTATGATATTAGTGCTTAGTGTATTTTTAGTTGATGTTTTTCTTAGTTCATATCCTAGATGTTATTACTGTTCTTCTCCTACATTTTGTTGTTGGATGTAACTGGGACCCTGTGAACATAATCTCGTTCCATCACATGTACCACATGTGGTTCGAATGACAATAAAGATTCTCTGACTCTGACACTGCTTTCTGCATCGGTCACTTCCCAGTTTATGTTTATGTTTATGTTTATTAAATTTGTTCATTTTTTTTACAAAAGAAACACAATACAAGACAATCCCATTAATGATACGTACACAATGTAAAAAAATGAAAGGTAGCAGAAAGAAGAATAAATCTTATTATATCTGCCCCTTTTTTCAAACAATCAGATTAAACAATAATAATCTTTCACCAGCAGTACAAAATGACTAACTCTTTCTAATTTTCTAATACTAATACTAATACATAACTAATAATTGATACAATACACATTATGCTAATTCATATATATTTTTTCAACAAATTCCTTTTGATCATTTTCTTAAATGTAAACAGTGACTTGGCATTTTTAACTACATTCTCCAAGCCATTCCATAATCTAATTCCCTGGATTGAGGTAGAACGTCCCTTCAAACTAGTTCTGAATTGTGGTTTTACAAACATCTCTGTCCCCTTAAGATTATAACAACTTTGTCTTTTAACAAAATTCATTTGGACATTTAAAGGTAATTCGTTATTCTGAGCCCTATACATAATTGATAAAATATTATAATCAACCAAATCATGGAACTTCAATAATTTCAGTTGATAAAATAATGTACTGGATGGATGACAGTAATGTTTTCTAGTGATAATTCTTACAGCTCTTTTCTGTAATACAAAAATAGGCTTTGTGATTGTTTTACACGCTTTCCCCCAAACATCAATACAATAGATTAAGTGTGGAACAATGATTGTGTTATACAACAAATACAGAGCTTTATCATTCAATAGGTCTCTGACCTTGTATAGTACTGCAATCGATTTAGCTATTTTTATTCTTACAGAATTTATGTGTTGTTTCCATGTCAGTTTGTCATCAATAATAACACCCAAAAACTTCACCTCACTCACTCTACAAATCTCAACACCCTCAATTTTGAGTGGAACATCAACAGTTTTCTTTTTATTACTGAATATCATGTAATTAGTTTTTTCTAGATTTAATGATAATTTATTGATTTTAAACCAAGTTTGTATTTTGGTAAATTCTGTCTTTATCAATTCCAACATTTGTTCTATATCTTCACCTAAACAGAAAAATGTGGTATCATCAGCAAAAAGTATACATTTAAGGAGTCCTGACACATTTACCAAGTCATTCACATATAAAATAAATAGCTTTGGTCCAAGCACAGAGCCCTGGGGAACTCCACATGTGATATTACAGAGGTCAGATCTTACATCATTTATTTGTACAAATTGTTTCCTATCTTTCAAATAGCTAGATACCCACTGTAATGCTGGTCCTCTAATACCATATTTGTTCAGTTTTTCAAGGAGAATGGTGTGATCAATAGTATCGAATGCTTTTTTTAAATCAACAAAAATACTGACACAATATTGTTTTTGATCGACAGCAGTAGTTATTTGTTCCATTAATTCCATGAGAGCCATTGATGTAGAGTTTTTAGCTCTGAACCCATATTGACTGTTGCTTAGAATATTTTGTTTGTCTATAAATTGATCTAGTCTGTTCACAAATAGTTTTTCAAGAATTTTAGAAAACTGTGGTAACAAGGATATAGGTCTATAATTGTTGAACACACATTTATCACCATTTTTAAAAAGAGGAACTACCTTAGCTACTTTCATATTATCTGGAAATATTCCTGTTGAAAATGATAAGTTACATATATATGTAAACGGCTCAATAACATGGCTCATTATATCCTTTACAAACATCATATCCATGTCCACCCAGTCCTTTGATCTCTTGTCTGTAAGATTTTTTACTACCTTCATTATTTCCTCTTTGTTAGTTCCATTTAGAAAAATACTGTTTGCACAGCCTGTAATTGAATGGCTCACATTATTATTTACTTTTGGTATTTTAGCTGCAAGGCTTGATCCAACATTCACAAAATATTGATTAAATCCATTGACAATTTCATTTTCATCATAAACTTCATCTTTTTCTTTTACAAAATATTTTGAAATACTAGTTTTTGCTTTATGATTCTTCATAACACTATTCATTACTCGCCATGTTGCTTTCATATCACCATTACTTTTATCTAATAATTTACTATAATATTCTTTCTTATGTTTCCTTATAATCCCTACTAATTTATTTTTATACTTTTTATATTTTTCTTCAGCGTTCTGACTTCGCAATTTCAAGAAACATGAATACAAATAATTCTTTTTTTTACAAGCATTTCTCAACCCTTTTGTCATCCATGGTTGGTCAACGATATTTCTCTTTGTATAATTTGTTTGTACACAATTTTTTTCATACAGAGTTTCCAAGATATTCATAAACTCATCATATGATCTGTTCACATCATCAACATACACTTCATTCCAGTCTTGTTTATCTAGATCCTCTTTTAATTTTTCCAAAACTTTTTTTGATGTGTTTATGATCTTTTTCTTCTTTGTAACTGCTTTTGTGATGCTTTGATCATTTTTATAGATTGTGAAAACTGGTAAATGATCACTTAAGTTGGTCGTTAAGATACCACCTATCACCTCTTCGTTTGTTATATTTGTGAAAATATTATCAATTACAGGTAGTCCCCGATTTACGAGCGAGATCCGTCACAACGAGGCGCTCGTAAACCGGAAATCTCGTAATTTGGAACGGCCGCCATTTCTCTCGTAAATCCGGAAATCCGCTCGTAAATTGGAACGGTTTTCGCTAGCGCGACTAAAAACACTCTATTTTCATCTAAAAACTACTTTTGAGTGCATAAAAATGATCGGAAACGTGTGTTTATATGCTTAACTAACTAACTGTAGTGAAAAAACACATGAAAACTCAGTATTTTTTTCGTTTTTTCCAAAAATGTGCAGCTCGTAAGTCTGGAACCTCGCAGATCAGAGCGCTCGTAAATCGGGGACTACCTGTATTGTGGCACTATGAGTTGTAATTCTTGTTGGCTTGGATATCAACGGATACATATTTAAACTGTACATTGAATTTATAAATGTACTGATGTTATTTGAATCTGTTTTATTTCCCATATCAATGTTAAAGTCTCCACACAAAAAAACTTTTTTATTAAAACTCTTCTCCAATAGCTCCAAGATTTTATCAGTGAATATTTCTATATTTGATCCTGGTGATCTATATACACAACTTATTATTATGTTTTTATCATTTTTGTTTATTATTTCTATTGTTATCATTTCCATAATATTATCAACTATTATTGACATTTCAATATTTAATTTACATTTTATTTCATTCTTAACTTTAAATGGGTTTAAATGGGTTGTAAGTGTTTTTTGGTCAGTACTGTATGTGGCACCCAGCACTGTAGCGGATACACATTTTAATTTGCCTAGGCTTCTCATCAATGGTAAAAAGCAAAGTATACGTGAAACGGCTCACCTAGTCGTTGTCATGTTTGTCCAATTTATTGTTAAAGTGCATTTGACAGCTGATGTGGCTGTGTGATTTTTGACTTGTGTTCTTGTCTCCTCCAGCTGGTGATGGAGTTCTGTGGTGCCGGCTCCATCACAGATCTGGTCAAGAATACCAAAGGAAACTCACTGAAAGAGGACTGGATAGCTTACATCTCCAGAGAGATCCTCAGGGTAAGCTGTTATTCACAGTTCCCACTGACATTTTTACCAGATTATGAGTTTTATTTTGTATTGAAAGGTACAAAAAAATTGCATAATTAGAATTGACCTTACTCTTTCCTGTACATAAATTGAAGACAATTAAACAGCTTACTTTTTATTTAGTTATGCACTAAAATACAGTATGTCATTTGCAAAGCAGTGAGTATATTATACATATTTTCCTTCTGTGATTTTCTGCAGGGATTAGCTCACCTGCATGCTCATCATGTCATCCACCGTGACATCAAGGGACAAAACGTGTTGCTGACTGAAAACGCAGAGGTCAAATTGGGTACGAGCTATTACTTTTTCTGGATTGATTTAAAATGAAAGAACATGGCTGGACTGACGAGGTTCGATTACTAATGTTTTATAAAAAGGTTTTTCTTTCTGCAATTGCATGTTTGCACTAATATATACACATAAACCAAGTGTTTCCTTTTTGACTACAATAAATGAAATTCATTCTAAATGATCCCCATATGTTTTAAGAACTAAAGATAGGATCTTTTATTTAACTTTAGGGCTGGAATATAAATGGCCTCTTCTGTATTTCCTGCCTTCTTTCTTTCAAAACGTGAAGCGTTTCAATCACATTTTTCTGGTGCTTAAGCAGTCTTTGCTAGATAGTTTTGAAGGCAAGTTATGCAACATAAAATAACTCAGTAACTGGCCTATGGACATGAGAGAAGTTTATTACACACAAAGAAACTCTGCAGAGGAAACATGTTGAGCCCCTCTGATGGATTTCTGTTTGTCTTCAGTGGATTTTGGTGTGAGTGCTCAGCTGGACCGGACAGTCGGTCGGAGGAACACCTTCATTGGAACTCCATATTGGATGGCTCCGGAGGTTATAGCCTGCGATGAAAATCCTGATGCTACCTATGACTACAGGGTAAGGATGGAGGCTCTGTTAGGACTAAAACAGTTTCTCTAAACCAGATGATACGTTTTACAAATCATTCTTAAACAGAGGTAGTCTAGACCAAGACACTGAATGTCATTTTTAAATGGAAAGAAAATATATCAGAAATATGCTGATATCAAAATAAAGCAATTTAATATAATTATTTATTCATTGTTTATACACATAGGCAGAAAGTGATATTTTAAGGGAAAAATTCTTCAAAATTACTGCAACAATCCAAACATTTTACCAGTTGTGAAGTATATTAGTTGTAATCAGGGCTTCATTTGTAAACCGATTGATGCCGGAACACAAATAGTGGGTGGTCCGGGAATAAAAGAGATGCCATTTCCTGCATCTTGGTGTATTTTAATGTGTTGTTAAACACACATTCACATACATTTGTAAGCTTTTGATTAAAAACAGGTCACTCTTGTAAAAGAGTCCTCGAGGCTCAATGAGACCAACAACTTGTATACATTTTTAGAGAGTAAGAAGAAAAGCCTGTGAATAGAGCACAGCTCCCATTCTGTCAAACGCCCTAACCCCCCCGACACGAACTCTTCTCAGCTAAATCTGCCTTCGGGTGCTACAATTCTCAGTTATCCAGCTAAGGACAATCCATCCATTTATTTTAGATAATCAATTGGACTGTCTTTTCGACATTTTGATCACTGTTATTTTGACAAATTAGTGCCGTTGTTTTGAAAAGTGATGTAATGTGAACAATACACATCAGACATTTCTCTATTTGTAATTTTTTTTTCTTTTTTACTGTAAGCTTTTTTATTTATTATGCCTGAAATATATCCAGCAGCTCAAATCTCTGCCCCTAAAAGCCCGAAGTTATTGCACATGTTTATTTTGGTTATTTATTAAAAATACAACGAGAGGAGACGTTACACAGTCTTTGGAGTGGATATTCTGGCCGTGCAATGCGCACCAGCTCGTGCACACGCTCCTGCCCAGCAGAGCATGTCCCGCGGGGATCAGCATCTTCATCTACCTTCAGCTGTGTGTATATGTCTATGTGAAGGAGTTCTGACACAGCAGCAGCTGTGCGCACTCTGCAGAGCTGTCTGGAGATGCTCCTGTGCGTAAAACATGCACCGTCTGCAGGGCGCACAGCGGAAGGTGGATGAAGACGCTCATCCCCGTGGGACATGTGGTCTGCGTCTCTGCTGGGCAGGAGCATGTGCATGAGCTTGTGCACCTGCTGCGGCTAGAACATCCACTCCACAGACTGGGCAACGTCTCCTCTCGTTGTATTTTTAATAAATGATCAAAATAAACATGTGCAATGATTTGACTTGTAGGGGCAGAGATTTGAGTTGCCGGGTCCGAGCAAACAGTTGCCGGAACGCAGCTGGTCAGAATGAGGGAGTTCCCAGATGTTGTTCCGGCAGGCTCTGGCTCAAATTAACCACTGGTTGTAATAAAAGAAGATTAAAATCAGCTTCAAAAACTAATTTTTTTCTTGACTTTTCCATGAAGTTCAGATTCTTGGTATAAATGAAAGCAGCATTTTTGGACCATTGCTCAGACTTGCATGCCAACGTTCTAGTAATTTGTTAGTGCTCAAAATATGTGTTTCTAATAACCCTCAACTACTACCAACTGAAATCTGATCATCATATCTATAAAAAAAAGATATGATTAGATAAGATGAATCACAATAGAATATAATGCAAAACAGTACAATGACCAAAAGTTATCAGTTGTAAATGTACATTCAAAGATTACTTTCTGAGTGTTTCAATAAAATGTATGTACAGGTTCATGGTATATTTGCTTTTTGACACCACTGGTCACCTTTCATGACAGGAAGTGATAATAAATGTATAACTGAGAGGAACGATCTGGGAGGTATGTGCAAATGTACTTGACACGTCTCTGTTTTTGTCCTTCAGAGTGATCTGTGGTCCTGTGGAATCACAGCCATTGAGATGGCTGAAGGAGCGCCCCGTATGTACAAGATGAGCATTAAATGAATTGCTTTGAGAGTTTATGGAGATGTCCGATTGTGGGATAATTTAAAAAGTGTAAACAAATTAAGGAAAAGTTACGTTACGCATAGTCAGTCATTTCAATTTACCACTGATAAGCAGAGTGCTGATATTTTTTTCTTGAATATGGAATTTTAGCTTCACACTTGGAGTTTTCTGTTTCTCTGATCTGTTTTTTTTTTTCTTTCCCACAGCCCTGTGTGACATGCATCCAATGAGAGCTCTCTTCCTCATTCCCAGAAACCCTCCACCTCGACTGAAGTCCAAAAAATGGTGCGCTAACATCTTTTATCTTTATATTTCCTCTTCAGTTTCTCTCGTAGCCAAAGGTTGCTTGAACATTTGAACACCATAACTCTTGAAATTGCATGCAACCATCCCAACAGGTCCAAAAAGTTTTTCAGTTTCATTGAGGGCTGCCTGGTGAAGAACTACACCCAGCGTCCTCCCACAGAGCAGCTTCTGAAGCACCCGTTCATCCGGGACCAGCCCAACGAGAGGCAGGTCCGCATCCAGCTCAAAGACCACATCGACAGAACCAAGAAAAAGAGGGGCGAGAAAGGTCCGTCCTCTGTTCTCAGACTGCAGGTCATTTGAAGACAAGTTTTAAATCATGTTGTGTTTGTCCGCTTTCACACTTTTCTCACAGATGAGACCGAGTATGAATACAGTGGCAGCGAGGAAGAAGAAGAAGAGGCTTCTGAGCAAGAAGGAGAGCCAAGGTTCGTATGCAGAAACTCCAGGGGTCCAGACCCCACCCCCACTAAAAAAAATCATTTGAGTAAACTATCTTAATAATAAAACCAGAAAGCATATCCTTCATTTATATAACAAAACAATGCATTTATGGCAAATGGGAACTCAAATTTTGATTCCCTGATGGGGAGTTGCATTATTATTGACCTTTGTCCCTCCAAATATTCCTCTTTTAAACCCCTCTCCCCCACAATGCCAAAGAAATTGGATTTCTGCCCTTGCCAAGGTTATTATTATGTTTCATTTTATTTGACCGGAGTTGGAAAGTTTTTTTGCTTCATTTTCAGGGATGGTTTCTTTCTCTTTGTGAGTCCAAATTATGTTATGTAGATCTAATAAAGTGGTGCCGCAACAAGTTAGACATCACATCATAGTGTGGCAAACTAATGTGATGGTCATCACCACGTGTCACCATGGAGACAGATTTACTGTCAGGACATGTTTATTCATTCATTCATTCATTCAACCTTTATTTAGTCAGGTAAATCTTTTGAACCTCATGGGCTCATTTACAAAAGCGACCTGCTAAAACTAAAGAACAATGAACAGCAGTGATAGAATTTCATTAAACAATAAACAAACAAACAATAAACAATAGAAAACAAAAAGAGAGAAAAAAACAAAAGATTTTTTTTTTTTTTTTTTAACAAAGTATCAAAAAACTAGCAAAACATTATAAGGTAGACGTATAAAATCAAAGACAGGAACAAATCTGCATTGGTTTTTGCCAGGATTCCAACAGATTCTGAAAACCAGTATCAGTATCAGTAGTTCAGAAGCAGGCTCTGTGGGAACGTACATCTTTATGAATAAGGTTCTAAAACTGCACTGATCTACAACCAAAGGCACAGCCAGCTCTTTCCCTCACTCTGGATGATGACCCCACTTCAAGAAGAATGTGGATGGTCTTTGAAGGGTCTTTGCCATGAATTCAGAGTTTTATTAGGAACACTAAAAGCTCTGCATTACACGGTGGGTGATCATTGTGGTTGCAGAGTAGTGGGGTCCTGGGTATTGGGTATGGGGTAGTGTGGCTTGTGTTCATCAGTGTATTGTAAAGAACTTGAAGCAGTATTGACCATGCTGGCTTCATGCTTCTGTTATGACTCCATCTAGCCCACACCGTGCTGGCAGGTCTGTGTGTAAGTTATTACATTGTTGTTGGCTACAGACCGGCCTCCTTCAGCCAGTAGGATTGTGTCACACTTTCACCACATGGCTGCAAAAAACAGTTCATGCTCTACATGTACTCACTCACTCATTGTTTGTTTATGGACACAAAGCAAACATCACTGATACAACGATGTTGTATTATCATCATGCAAATGTGCTGATAACAGTATTTTGGGGACGTTTTCCTAATTTTCTGCAACGTAGCAGCAGGACATGACAATAAAGACTCTGACTCTG
>JBBPBX010034933.1:0-28284 GCA_038048925.1 Garcialebias charrua
CAGATGCTTCATATTTCATTGTACCCAGACCACACTCAAGCCAACCTGTGTCAGGTTGCAGCCTACAACCCAAGAACAAAAGAGAATCTTCTTGTGTTTGACAGCAGATATCACGCTGCTTCTTAGAAACCATCAGTTTTTAAAAAGAGCTGATGTAACTTACCTAAAAAGCTAGAAAATACAGCTAGCCAATCAGTGTTTGTCCTTTACAAACGCAGTCTCCAGAAACACCCACATTTGGTATGCAGAGAACCCCTTCTCGTAGAAATTTCCATCTAGCAAGATCATCCTCAATTTTCTTTAAAAGTGGGATGTGGTTTAGTTTAGAGTGACTCCAAAAACTAATTCATTGTAGATACCGTCAATAAAAAATTAATTGAAATCCAACCAGTGATGTACAGTATATCCTGCAGAATATGGTTTACTTTACCAGTATGTGTTGGGGTGACCTTCACCTTCTTCCACATTTAAGCAGACAGTTTATTAATTCTTTTTCAGTTTGTGGTGTTTTGACAGCAGCTTACCTGTTTAGCAACTCGTCCCACAGTTTTGCTCTCTTTATCTTGCAGCCTCTTTGCAGGAGCTCCTGGCTGGTGCGGTCCGGTTCTGTGGTGACAACCTCTCGGAACAACAAACTCTTGAATTGGCTGAACATGCAACTTTTTAAGAGTTGCCATGGCTGCTGAGGACGAGGGGCTGAAAAATGGAAGCCTGACTGAGGCCCACCGAGGGTGTCTGAACCCTTTAACTCCTTCAGAACTGAACTACAAAAACATCCGAGAAGATTATAAATAAATCTTCTTAGATGTGTTAAAACCTTATTTTGATTTTATAAAATGCAACCATTTGAATGTTGGGAGAGAAAGAAGCTTTCCAGTAAATGTCTCTCACACGTGAACTCATAACTTCTGATCCTCTGCTCACCAAAACACGTCTTCAGTAAATTTGACAACGTTTCTGTCCAGAGTTGATCTTTGGCTGCTGTGTGTTTTTAAATGACACTTCTGGATGCAGGGACAGAAAGCGCTGAGTAACAACGTCTTTTCAAGATACTGCAGAGCTCATTTGCTATGTTCGTTGACTTTTGGCGGCCATTTTAAATCAAGTTGACTCCAAACGTTAATCAGTTGTAGATGTACATCCAGGGGTTATTTTCTGGCAGATTCATTACAATCCCTCATATTTTCTATGAGATAAATTGTTGATAGAGACACACACTTGTAGCAAAAACATTATCACCTGCCATTCACAATGTGGTGGTAGTGGAGGAACTAACCTCAAAATTAACTTTTTTTAGCTGATAAACTCCCTAGAATGTGTCTAAAATGTTGTAAAGCACTAGGTCTGTGTTAATTTTCATATAATTGTGCGTATTAGTTTAAATCGGCAATATTTGGTCTAAAAACGTGTTTTCACTAATCCTATGGGTTGAACTGTTGTATTGCACCCTAATTTTCTTATTGGTCAAGGACTGTTCACTCTGACGTGTCTTGTACACTCTGACGTTACGAAAGTGGTTCAAGCAGAGCCAATCCCCTGCAGAGATGAGAAGGTCCTCGCTGCAGTTCATACCTTATATCGAAGTGGTACATTGCACTCCGGAAAAGTACTGTAACAAAGCATATTATAGTTTTTGGAATGGCACTAGTAACTTATTTGTATATTTTAACTTATTTATTTTAAGAATAATTTTCACTTCATCAAAATATATTAATTGAACTCCAGCGTTCTAAAACTATTTGGATGTATTTGTTTTCTTATTGTGCGATGGACAAGCGATGCATGAATGCCAAGATGGGGTAGAGGCGGAGGAGCAGGTTTGGGATCCGAAAGACCAAGGTTTGATCCTCGGTCACGGAATACCTTGTGGTATTATTTTCATTTTTTTCCAAGCCTTTTGTTTTGGATAGATCGGGTGAGAATAGATAAATACATCTACATACTAATTCTTTGTTGTTGCTTGTTTTAAGTTGTTTGCTAGAGTTTTAGTTTGTTTTAGTTTGTTGCTAGAGGGGGCGTAAACGCAGCATAGCCCCCCAACTCCTCCTCTCCTTGTCTCTCGACACTCCCATTTTGATGCATTTTTTGAATCTGGTATGGGGCGGAGCTATCTTTTGACGGTGAGGTAAGTTCCTCTTTAAATATTGCAACAACATGGTGTGGCAGTGAGGTGAGCTTGAGCTCTAAATTAGTATGATACAACCATAAATCCAACAGAGGATAACCTGTTAGGCAGCAGAAATATTTTATTGTGAGAACTGGAAGTTGTTTTTACAGATTTTTTTTCTTCTTAACCATCAAATGATGCACACATTTTGAGTTTAAATTGTTTGGAGAATTCCGCTCATTCTCAATCAGTTCATCTGGACAATTTCTTTTTAGTAGAAACGTTTCACCCTCACTCCAGAGAAAAAAATTGTCCAGATGAACTGATTGAGAATGAGCGGATTTGATACCTGGACTATTGAGAATGAACTTTCTGGTCTTGAACCACTTTGGACATGTCTGCCTGCCTGGGAGGAGTCGACGAGGGACAAGCCCCCAGAAACCATCTTGGCTACAGCAAACTGGTTGGTCCACTTAAGTTGTTTACTTGGTGGGGTAGCTTCAGTTTGCTTTGGACTGCTCTGACTGACGAAGCCCTCTGGAGTGAGGGTGAAACGTTTCTACTAAAAAGAAATTGTCCAGATGAACTGATTGAGAATGAGCGGATTTGATACCTGGACTATTGAGAATGAACTTTCTGTTTGGAGAATTGTTGCTTGCATCCAAATTAAATAATATATAACAATAATATAATAACCCAACTGCTTTTATCAGTTTTACATTTTCATATGTTGATATTGTACTATTTTTTTTTGGTTGATTAGAGTTTAAGAAAAGTTAAAGGTGGGGTATGTAACATTGTAATGTAGTCTGTAACTTTTCAAACAATATATTTTTAACATATTTCTTCACTCTGTCACTATCTATTGACAGACTGATGTTAGACAAAGTAATCTCTGAAAAAAACTATAGTCCCCTTGCTTCTCTATCAGCATTTATAAAAACACTGAAAACACAAGAGTGACCCGGACACTGACCAGCCAATAAAAACAGAGTTGTTTGTCACGCCCCAACCCACGCCCCCACCTGTCCCAGCCGCAGCTCGTTCTCATTCAAAGGATTGCAAAGCGATGCAGGACTGTTTTTTATGTGACACAAAATGTATTAAATATCCCTTCTTTATCCCAGAGCTGGACTTTTATTTAGTTTTTTTGCCAAAAGTCAAGTGATCGCTTCATCCTCCACTGACAGGAATGAGGAAATGGATTTGTCACGACTCACGAGCGAATTAAAACATGTCCAACGTTGCTTCGTGAACCTCTGCTGATTTCTTCTGGTTTTTGTGTTGTTGGATGAGTGATTCATGGTTTTATTATATTTTTTAAACAGTTATATTATCATATAAACACAGAACTTCGGAGCGCAGAGACAGGACATGTAGAGGAGGCGGAACATTCCAGACATTCCAGACCAGCGCTGACAGACATGAGGAAGTCACGAGCGAATTAAATCATGTCCAAACGTTGCTTCGTGAACCTCTGATGATTTCTGCTGGATTTTGTGTTGTAGGACTAGCGCTCCATGGTTTTATTTTATTTTATTAGAAGGTTTTATTAACATAAACACAGAATATCGCAGCGGCTCTGAGCAGACAGCAGCAGGGGGCGGAGCAGATCCCAAGTTCAGCAGAGCACGGACTGAGCCATATATGGCTCTGAGGGGAGGGAGCAGAATGCTTTTCTGCGCTGAAAATATTTCTAAGTCCCAGAGTGTTCAAAAACCGCATACTATACCTTTAATGTAGAAAGATTTTAATAAAACTAATCAGACATTTGCAGTAAACACTAAGGTTTTTCAAATGTTATGACAATAATCAGAATCAGAATATCTTTATTGACATTGCACCGAGGTACAATGGGAACATGTAAGCACAGTCGTCTGAAAGATGGACTAAGTGTACGAAGCTGCAGCTGATTGTCAGCGCGGCCATCTCATTCCTTATCAGAATGATAATCTTAGATTGAAAAGGGGAGAAGAACCATGAGGGTAGATAGTGGTATTAAAAAAAGATCTTTCGCATCTTGTCTATTAGGACACAATTTGAGACATAAAAAAACTCTACCAGCAAGCACAGTTAAGACAAATGTAGTGATACAGGCCTTCATGCTTGACCTCCAAGGACACCTCTCTGCATCTCTAAGTGTTACACTTTCTTGAAGCTCTCAAGGAAACAAGTGGACATTATTGTTGTTACAATTATTCTGAATACATAGTTCCCAGACACGCCCCCAGTATTGTGCAAACCGGTTTTCGCACCACATCTGTAGGCAGAAGAAGGCAAGATGGCGAACTAGCAGAGCAAATTATACGGACAATAACACGAGCTACCACAGCTTTACCAAGGAACAAGAGCAAACTGGCAGTGGTCGATTTAAATGAGTTTGAGAAAGAAATCATGGCAGACGAATCAGACAACTTGTCACAAAGTAGTTACTCCGATATCATTAATTATTTAATTAATACAAGGAGCGAGCGCAGACCGGCTTCACAACACACTGACTTCACAGCTTTAAATCCAAAAAAGATGTGTAAACTGTCTCAATCAGATCTAACCAGCTAAAAAAAGGTTTAACTAAAATAACACACAGCCAACAAACAGTCCAAGCTCAACACAGACCAGAACCAGCACTTTGAGTCTTACCGTGTTGGAAGTTAGCATGTTGTTAGCATCTGGAGCGTGGCTCGCCGGAGCTCAGGTCGGACGGCGTGCATCCGCTGAGGCGGCCGCGGAGGCACGTCCACGTCCCATGGGACCGACGCGTCGCCCGCACGACTTGGCTCCCGTCCCCCTTCTCCAACTGGGACGGTCTGGTGGACCGTGAGGAGCAGAGGAGGCCATTGTCGCGTTAGCGAGATGCTAAGCTAACAGCATGCAAGACGGTTTGCTAAATAATGAAAAAAAAAACCAGCTCTAACACACAGACAGTTGTACTCTAACATTGTTCTGACATAGTTTCACAAAATGATTAATGTAGAATATTTTGTTTACCGGCCAAAAGTACGACGTCTTCCAGAGCAGATCCAAGCCAGACTCAGAGCAGGAGGAGCTGTTGTCCAGTTTCTCCGATGAGATAAATCCTTCACGTTTTCTTTTTTTTTGATTAACTGAAACCTGCGCGTTGCCCAAACGTCTACCCGACTGGAACACCCACTGACACAACACGAAGTAACCATTGCAATTAATTAGAAATTAACAAAAAAAACAACGTGAAAAATGGACATCTATCAGAATGCGCTCCAAATGCAGCATAGCCTACATGTGGGAGGGTCATAAAGGACAACCCACAGATGTGACGTCACATGGGAACTATGTATTAACACACATTAAAAAGAAAGTTCAATCTGATTAATTAGTGTCCATTAATTCAAAATAATTGTAACACAAATAATGTCCACTTGTTTCCTTGAGAGCTTCAAGAAAGTGTAACACTTAGATATGCAGAGAGGTGTCCTTGGAGGTCAAGCATGAAGGCCTGTATCACTACAGTCCCCCTTTTTGGAAGTCATCGTCTGTCCTTGGAGATGAGTTCCAACACGAAAGGATACCACCGAATGTCTCTGACCTCTATGTAATCCAGCAAGTGGAAAAAAAAGAAAAGAAAAAAAAGTTCAAAATTATTCAATTCTTTAATCTTCCTCCTATTTCTTCCTTTTTCTTAACACAGTGAAACTTTAAGTAATGTGCCCACAGTTAAATTCTAACTCTCTGTTTGTTTTAATTTGAATTCTTGTCAACGTAGTTATTAAATCAGAGCTAATATCGATACAAATGTTTAATGTACTTTTATGATAATTTCAATAAAAGGTCTATTTTCTGGTGGACCAACATAAGTTGAAGTCTCTCGTGAAATTACATTTTTCCTAGTCACAGTTAAAGCAATTTAATACCGGAAAAAGGTTGAACTCGCAAATTGGTGGTAAGTTTGTGCAGATAAATTCTGCTCAGACCTGCGCATCTAAAATATAGGTAAGTCAGTAAACTGACCAATAAGTCCTATATTATTACAATAATGGTGGCCCTGTAAGTGTTTAAATACCTTACAGTGCCTATATTATTACATTTAATGGTGGCTCGTCCGCGTTCCTAAGACGGTTATTAGGTTGTGTTTTGTGTAGTCTATTGTCACGGTATTTGTTGGCATAGTTTTTATCCTGTTTTGGACTTATAGAATGGTTCTGGCTGGTGGTGTCACAGAGATTGCTAATCGTGGCATTGTCTGATGCATTTCCCGTTAGAATTATCCTTTCTTTCACTTTGGAACGTATGTTTTGAAGCTACGAGTGATGTTTGTGTGTCTGTGTTTGTGAGACGTTTGGTACCGTGTTGCAAACTAATGCATGCATTTGTCTTTTTGTGACCGCCGTGTCACGACTCTGCTTCATTTTATTACATCTGCGGATTGCTGTTGAAGGTCTGTTTCACACATTTGCTGCTCCATTTTACCTAATCTGTTACAACGTGTTGTTGGCTGAGGTTCGGGTGAAACCCACTCAGCTTTGGACCGGGATCTGGTTCCGATAGACGTAAAGTCCGTTGTTTAAACAGTTAGCGTGCTGCCTTCTCTGGAAGGCGTGGGGGCTAGCCTGTATGTGTTGGGCTCTTTAGCAGTATTTTCTGTGGTGTATTCTACGTTTATTTTGTGAAAGAGTGTCCAGAACTTTGGGTCGAGCTAACGTTAGCGGTTCCGAGGCATTTGGCTTCAGAAGCGCTGTGATTGGTCCATTGTGTGTTGTGTTCAAAAAAGTTGGTTCTGTAGACTGCTGGTTGTCAGATATTCATTTTTGCACACATTTCTGACAGTTTATCTGTGTTGTTCGGTTCTATGCACGTGATATCGTCGAAGACTGGCTTAACCGCTGTGTTTTGCGATATTTATGACTGTTTTAGAACGTTGAAAAGTCCGTTCCTCGCTAAAGTTCGACCGACCTCAGGTCCGTGAACGCACCGCTCGAACGGCACGTCACACGTGAGTGGCGTAAGGTTTAGAAGACTTCATTTCCCATGAACACTTCGGTTTTAGAACTGCATGTTCTGTCTTCGCTGTGATTGGTCGATTACGCTGTAAGTGTTGACGCTTGAGGGGGTGAGGAGCTCACTCCTCGTCAACTTTCACTTCAGCTGCTTGTCCCAGACAAGTTTCAGGCTTGTTGCCCGTTACTATCTTTTGAAAAGACTGTTTCAACGCGGTGTTTTTGAGATTTTAGTGGATGTATGAGTAAGTTGTTCAGATGCTACCGATCGCCATGTGACCAGGTCACGTGACACCGGGAGCTACAACTGCTTTATGAGGACCGACCTTTTTTCTTTTAAACGCAGTTTAAAGTTTCACAGTCCAACCTATGTTTCTCACATCATTTCGTCTTTTGTGAGACTGGGGTTCTAGAGTTTTGTCACGTCAAGGCTTTAGATCTGTCTGATTGATGCTTTTCATCCGTTGTTAGATGTCTGTGAGCTGAAGGCTGAGGCTCCGCTCACGGGTGACAAAAACGCCTCTATAGCGGTCAGATAGAGAAATTGCAGTCGCTGTGATCAGACTTATCCAGCGCTGTGCCCCCCCCCCGCTGGTTGCTGGTTGCATTAGACTACAGTTTGATGCAATTCAGTCTGAGGTCAACTTTCCTGTTTTTAAATAGAGTACAGTTGACGTAACAGACTCACAGCATCCTTTCATTTGATTTTCACATATAATCAAATGTTGATGGCAGAACAGTTACACAGAATCAATACAGACATGTCTGCTTTTTGATAAAACTTGACACTTTTATCATAAATTCTGTGCAACAACGCTATCTACTTTATTTTAAACTGCAAGTTTAAAATAACACACATGAGGCATCTTTTGTCTTGATTTTCACAGAAATCACACAAAGATAGCTGACAAGTTGATCTTCTCGTGGGTCGGCATTGTAATAAAAATCACTGATTTTTATTTCATTTAACATCTTGGATGTGTTCTGAGCAGCTCATACACCTTGCATCTGAATCTGATCACTTTTGTGTGCGTTGGTGGGATTAAACGGCAATCAGATTGGGTTAGTTAGTAACTGTTGTTTCATTATAAGTTCTAGTGAAGGTTAACACTGCCTAAAGGTATTTAACTTTACAATTCATTGGGGTGATTCCTGAGATGAGGTGCCTGTGAATGATAGACTTATTGAACACAGTGAAGCACAAACCTGGAGGCTGGTTGGTTTTTGATTTACTCCAGGCTACATAAATGGTGATGATTTCACTGGGCAGCACGGTGGCACAACTGGTAGAGCTGCTGCCTCTCAGCGAGAAGGTTGCCGGTTCAAATCCCGGTCCGGGGCCTTTCTGGGTGGAGTTTGCATGTTCTCCCCGTGCATGCGTGGGTTTCCTCCGGGTACTCCGGTTTCCTCCCACAGACCAAAAAACATGCTTGTTAGGCTGATTGGTGACTCTAAATTGACCCTAGGTGTGAGTGTGAGAGTGGATGGTTGTTTGGTGTGAGTGAGACAGGTCCCTCTTGTAAATGAGTCCCCGTGACTCAACGAGGCTAGCCTGTATAAATAAAGGTTGAATGAATGAATGAATTTATTTGCAAGCTGTGAAATAAGACCCACTTAACTTGATTTTTCACAAAAAATCTGTACAAAGATGGACGTTCAAACAGGTGAACCACCTGAGGGGGCCTCTTCTATCAAACCTAGATGGATGCGTGGGAGCCGTGTGTCTCTTGCCCGTGCTTATCGCAAAGTGGGAGAATCTGCTTCATCGTATGCTAATTACTTAGCTGCGGTGGACGTCCATCAGGATAAGTGGGGAAATCCCCTGTCGTTCTACGACAGGCGGATGTCTGTCTACTCCGGTGGCAAAACTGTCCCTGGATTAGAGGAAGATGAGGAGTTTAAAAGTCTTTTCATTAAGAATCTTATGCCTTTTCAACAGAAATGTGTTCGTTTCAAGGTTGATTGCAAAAAAGATACCATGGAAATGATAAAGTAATACACTGCGACAGTTTTTGTGGAAGAGATACAACCTAGAATACCATTAGAGGTTTGTCCAGGTCAAAAGGTCACATCCCACTCGCAGACAATAGAAGAGGTTCCCTCTCCTACAGGGTGCGAGAGTAAACAGGATTGTCATGGTAACAAACAACAGATCAGTTCCACAAGCTGGAAAAGTGACTCATTTCGGTTCACAGGGAGTTCTGCTCCTCCTGCACCTCAGGTTGAAAACCCTGAGATGAGCAGAGAACCACACAAGGTAGGTGTTCGCTCTCTAGGTGAACCAAGGTGGTTCAGATCGAACCAAAAGAGTTCTCACCTAGGTCTCACAGTGGGTGAACTTCGGGAGAAGTTGATGTCTGGGTGCCGTGACCCATTGAAAAGTGGTCTGTCCCGACATGTACCCCCGAGAAACGGCCCTCCTGCCCCTGCACCTCGAGCTGCACAGTTCGAGACGTGCAAAGAGTCACACATGCTCCATATTAAGGAAACGACGCCTCCGCGCGCGGAAGTGACTGAGGTTGTAAGTTGTTTGTCAAATGATTTGAATGTTACAGTGGTTGACCAAGCTGACACAACGTATGACGTTGTCCTTGATGATAACACATACAACGTTGTTCAACCTGATGAAGCGATGCGCAGCACTGACTTTTGCAACGACTCAGTGCACACAGTTGACGACAACAGCGTCAACATTGACAATGATGCTGACAGCAAACAAATTGCTGATGATCAGCGTCCTGAAACTCAAGATGCTGACAGCAAACAAGTTGCTGAAAATCTACATCCTGAAGGTCATGAGGCAGACAGCCATCATGATGCTGACAGCGACGAAGATTACACAGACAGAGTCACACGTACACAGAAACGTGTGAAAAACCTAAACGGTTTCTGTGTAACTTTATAAAAAGGGGGGTGGCTAAGAAAGCTTACCTGCCACTCACACTGGAGGGGGTCCTAGAGCGAGAAACACTCCTGGTTTGCGGCTCAGACGTGTCTATCATGTCAGCCGAACTGTTGGAGGAGCTAAGGACAGCCGCTAACGATGTTGACAGGCAAATACCCTTTGTGAAGTACACTTATGGTGCGTTGCAGGGCCTCGCAAAGACGAAAACAACCCTAACAGCTATGGTTCACATGCAGATTGGCGAGATGTCACTATACCACCCGGTGTATGTGTCTGAACGTGACTCACTCCAGACTCTGTTTTTGGTTGGCCAAGATTTTATAAATCGCTTTGAAGCGATTATAAATTATGGCAATCAGACAATGTGGGCCACAGTGAGCAGTCCACTGCCAATCGAGGTGCCTCCACAAGGTCAGGACACTGACTGTCTAACAGCAGGTGCCGCTGAGGTCAATAAGGAGTCCCCAACCGATACCACAAACCCGGTAAGTGAACCTTCATATACAGGTGAGACAGATGAGACTCAACAGTTGGACCAGTCTCTGGCCCATCAAGAGAACCTCCTCTGTGAGCTGACACCTTCGGCACTCACTGAACACTTCCTGCCACAGGTAGGAGAAGGTGTGGAGATCCAAGGACCCCATACCACAGACGCTGTACTGTCCTCTGGGACAGGTAATTCAGTTATCAGCCAAGCTTTCGATGAAACCTTGGTTCAAGAGCATTTGAATCTAGAACTACTCAGAGAGGAAATAGTTCTGACAGACTCAAAGAGCGCCTCTTCAGTCATGAAGTGGGAAGACACACATCACAACGACAGTGACCCGTCGCAGTCTGACCAGTCAGACACACTTGCGACTGCGCCAACAGTTGTGACACACCTGAATTACGCAGAAAGAGGTAAACGTACAGAGATACGTTGGCCGAAACCTGTAAGGTTCCTGTACAAGGTTCCCAATAAACTGCGCGAACAGCTTAAACTAAACAAAGGCATCCTAACGCGTGCCCATGGACGGATGTCCACACCCGTGTGCGTGGTTCCTCATGACCACAGGGGGGTGATGTTAGGCCATGCCCATGTCAAGGACAAAGATTTCAATAACCCCACAAATGACAAAGATCTCGCAAACTCAAAGACTTCATGGGAAAATAAGGTCGTCCAAGCACAGGATAGTAAATAAACTAAACAGTTTAAACTATACTAGTTGCGAAAAGAAACCGTTCCAACTAGAACTTAGAAACGCTAAGCATAAAACCCACAACAAAAACTAACCTTAACAACCGTTTAAATCTGCAGGATTTAATTGACATCGGTTATAAAGCTAAGAACTGTTTTTCTTGTGTGTGACACGTTGGAATCTGACGACCAGAGTGAGTTTGACGTAGTGAAACGTTGTTTTTAGTTGCTTGATTGCTACTTTTGTTGTTATTGAAGTTGTTATTGTTTTCTGAACACTCCCAGCCAAAAGAGGTTTTGATTAATGTTAGTTGAAGACTTAAATGGATTTAACTATGCCAACATGCTGTTCATTTTGTTAAAGATCTCAATCTTTGAAGAGTCATTGTAGATCAATACTACTTAAGGTACTATAATCTACACTGATCTCCCAATCATTTAGGTAGGACCGATTCGATCGTTTCTATTCTAGATCTATTCATTTTGATGAGTCTCGCCATAGACTTCAAAATTTATAGGGAATACCAAATCTTGCGTCGTTCGTCTAAAAGACAACAGACATTTAGACCAAACTAGTTTTCATTTTTTTATTTTAGTTTAACCTAAACTAAATAATGAATGGAGGAATAGTTTGAAAGAAGAGGCCTTCGTTACAGAAGCCCTCCACATTTCTATAGGTATAGATCCCTATATCTGATTTTTACAGCATTGATCCACCCCTTAATTGGTAATTGTAGCTGATCTAATCCATGATAGCTTACATACCAGGTGCATATAGGTAAGGCTTAATGTAGAATCCCAATCATAAGCCCACCTAAAACCACATAATTGCATGACACATTGAACCAGGGTGGCACCGACTGGAAGCCATCCAGCCTGCAACCTTCGATGTGGGGACCTGCTGATCCAACGTTGGTCTTCAACCTTCATCCAAGGGCCGCCTCCTCTGCTTCAATCGAGGGATCCCCTCTACATGCTGATTAAAATCCATTCTTGCTGATGAAATCACTAACCCCCATCGTTGTGGAAGTACCGTTGTGGATTATAAGACTTTGTTTCCAAGGGATCACAGACTCAGTTTTCCATGGGTTAACAGACTATGTTTCCAAAGGATTGTAAGCTTACCGCAATGGGATTACCTACGAACAGTATGGGATTTCCAAAAACATTATGGGAGTATAATTTAGAACTTTTTTTTTTTTTCCACTTGCTAGATTACATAGAGGTCAGAGACATTCGGTGGTATCCTTTCGTGTTGGAACTCATCTCCAAGGACAGGCGATGACTTCCAAAAAGGGGGACTGTAGTGATACAGGCCTTCATGCTTGACCTCCAAGGACACCTCTCTGCATCTCTAAGTGTTACACTTTCTTGAAGCTCTCAAGGAAACAAGTGGACATTATTTGTGTTACAATTATTTTGAATTAATGGACACTAATTAATCAGATTGAACTTTCTTTTTAATGTGTGTTAATTCAGAATTGATCTACAGTATATTTTGTCATTTAATGATGATCTGTTACTTGCATGGGTTTGACCTTCTGCTGGTTTTATTTCTGCAGAACAAGCAGGTTCTGAATCTAGGACGTAAAAGCTGTTCACTTCCTTCTCTGTTTTGTCTTCAAGGTAGACACAACTCTCACAGGCCAGTCCATCTGGCCGCTTATGTAAACAGTTTTCCTGTTGTCCTTCAGAGACCTTCTGCCTATGAGATGAAATATCCATCTCTTATTTTGTTAAACCAGCCAATAGTTATTGAGGAGGTGGGGGAGACCCCGCCTCCCATATAAAGATCCACTTCCTATTTTCACTTTAGTGTCGAAGGAGAGAACTTGCTACCAACTGTTTTCTCCTCTGGAAAAAGCTGGAAACGTCCCGGTCATTGTGTCAATTAGACCCACGTCTCAGCTGGAGTCACGGCAAAGCCTTGCTGTGCCTCAAAACACTCATTTCTGAAAGAATTTGTTTTCTGAAGTTTTATTTTGAAAATAAGTCAGTGTGATTGGCTCTGTTCCTGCCGGTGAAAGCGTGCTCCCGTTCGTCTGAATCAGCCATACACGGAAGTCGACTGGACGTGAGCTGGACCACACAGTCCGGTAGTGTCCACAAACTTCTCAGCCCTCATCTCCAAGGGACTATCGTCACCAGGTAAAGAGGCGTTGTTTGTATGCTGAACGCTCGGAAGTACAGCCGGACCTGTTCGGGAAGGTGCCACCCTGGTAGTTTCAAAATAATTAACTTCGGTTAACTTAGCTTTCAATTCTTTAATCTTCCTCCTATTTCTTCCTTTTTCTTAACACAGTGAAACTTTAAGTAATGTGCCAACAGTTAAATTCTAACTGTCTGTTTGTTTTAATTTGAATTCTTGTCAACGTAGTTATTAAATCAGAGCTAATATCGATACAAATGTTTAATGTACTTTTATGATAATTTCAATAAAAGGTCTATTTTCTGGTGGACCAACATAAGTTGAAGTCTCTCGTGAAATTACATTTTTCCTAGTCACAGTTAAAGCAATTTAATACCGGAAAAAGGTTGAACTCACGAATTGGTGGTAAGTTTGTGCAGATAAATTCTGCTCAGACCTGCGCATCTAAAATATAGGTAAGTCAGTAAACTGACCAATAAGTCCTATATTATTACAATAATGGTGGCCCCGTAAGTGTTTAAATACCTTACAGTGCCTATATTATTACACAAATTACAAATGCATTTGAGGTCTAGGTGGTGAGATTAGTCCATGAGCCTTTTTCAGATCAGCCACAGTTCTGATTATGTTTTTCAGCCAGCCTTTCTGATAATAATAAGTGTTTTTTAAAAGGAAAAAAATTACCATTTTAATAATTGCTGAAAAGTACTATTATTATTTTATCTACAGTAAATTATTCAGTCTTTTAAAATTATCTCAGCTAGAATTTTTTTTTAAATTGTTCTTTTTTGCGTGAGTATTTTAGCTCTTGAAAGGTCTTTAGTCTTGTAAAATTCCCAAATCTTTTTTTTTTTCACTTGAACAGTATTTATTTAATTGCAATTTTTTGGGTGGGGGAGGGGTATTTAGTTTTTACCTGTATTGAACCAAATGGACTGGGCTCCCATCATGTTATCATGTAGTAACTTACAGGCTTCAGGTCTCAATAAATTTCCTCCATCGACCAGCAGAGAGAGCTGTGATGACATTCACAACATCATGTTTATTCACAGTAACCAACTGCTTTGAGATTAATAATTTATTTTTCAAGGGTGATCTGGCCAAGATAGTTAGACAATTAAAACACAGAAAATGGTAAAAAAAAATAAAATAAAGAGACATTTAAATTGAATGTCCCAATGATCCTAGGCGCTATGCTGGCAGGGGCTTCATGCACCTAGTAGGGTCACCCAAGGCAGAGAGGTCCTCGGCGAGGGACCAGACCAAGAGCAGCCCAGAGGCCCCTTATGATGAAAAAAATGGATGGAAACAGTGTTCTCTTGCCCGGACGTGGGTTACCAAGGCCACACTCAGCCGGACCTGGTGGGGCACGCTGGCAAGCGCCTGGTGGCCAGTGCTGGTGAAGATTCTCAGTCGTCCAGGACATGATAAAATCAAAAAAGGCGTTCAATACAGGATCAACTGGACTTTATTTGTTGCAGAAATACACCACACCTGGTGGCCAGGTGTTTACCCAAGGATTCCAGCCCAAAGAGGAGACGTGGGTTCCCCTTCCCATGAACTTACCACTTGTGGGAAGGGCCAAATGGGTCGGGTGCAATGTGGGATGGGTGGTGTCTGAGGGCAGGGACCCTGGCGGTCTGATCCTCGGCTACAGAAGCTGGCCATTGGGACGTGGAATGTCACCTCTCTGGTGGAGAAGGAGCCTGAGCTAGTGTGTGAGGTTGAGAAGTTCCGGCTAGAAATAGTTGAACTCACCTCAACGCATGGCTCTGGAACCAGTTTCCTTGAGAGGGGTTAGACACTCTTCCACTCTGGAATTGCCCTTGGTGAGAGGCGCCGAGCAGGAGTGGGCATTGTTGCCCCCCATCTTGGTGCCTGTATGTTGGGGTTCACCCCGGTGAACAAGAGTATATCCTCCCTCCACCTACGTGTGGGGGGACGGGTTCTGACTGTTGTTTGTGCCTATGCGCCAAACAGCAGTTCAGATTACCCACCCTTTTTGGAGTCCTTGTAGGGGTACTGGAGAGTGGGCCTCCTGGGGACTCCTTTGTTCTGCTGGGTGTGGGAGGAGCTCAGAGAGGCCATGGAGAATTTCTTTGACGGCTTTGAGGTTATTCTAGTCCACCATTTGGCATCTCGGGGGGGAAAGCAATATGCCACCAACACTATTTATAGTGGAGATGGTCCGCTGCTGACCTCAACTCGGGATATTGTGGGTCATTAGGCAGAATACTTCGAAAACGTCCTCAATCCTACAAGCACGTCTTCCACTGAGGAAGCAGAGCCTGGGGATTTAAGAATCTTTTGGAATCCTGGCAAAAACCATTGCAGATATGTTCTTGTTTTTGATTTTGTACATCTACCTTGTGGTGTTTTGCTAGTTTTGATACTTTGCATTTCACTTTCTATTTCTCTCCTATGTTTTTTTTCCTGTTGTTTGTTGTTTAAGGAAATTCTACCATTGCTGTTCATCATTCTTTAGTTTGTAGCCGTTCGCTTTTGTAAATGAGCCCTCGAGGCTCAATGAGATTTACCTGACTAAATAAAGGTTGAATGAATGAATGAATTTTGGGTTGGGCTCTCCAATCTCTTGTGCTAAGGTCACAGAGGTAGTTAAAAAGCTCCTCGGTGGCAGGGCCCCAGGGGTGGATGAGATTTGTCCTGAGTTCCTTAAGGCTCTGGATGTTGTGGGGTTGTGTTGGCTTACACGACTCTGCAATATTGCGTGGACATCGGGGGCAGCTCCCCCTGGATTGGCAGACTGGGGTGGTGGTCCAAAAAGGGTGACCATAGAATGGGTTCTAACTACAGGGTGATCACGCTCTTAAGCCTCCCTGTTCAGTTCTATTCAGGAGTTCTGGAGAGGAGAGCCCATCGGATAGTCGAACCTCAGATTCAGGTGGAGCAGTGTGGTTTTCGTCCTGGCTATGGAACACTGAACCAGCTCTACACCCTCAGCAGGGTCCTGGAGGGTGTGTGGTAGTTTGCCCATCCAGTTTACATGTGCTTGGTGGACTTGGAGAAGGCGTTCGACCGCGTCCCTCGGAGAACCCTGTGGGGGATACTCCGGGAGTATGGGGTACCAGGTCCTTTGATATGAGGTGTTAGGTCCCTATACGACCGGTGTCAGAGCTTGGTCCGCATTGCCAGCTGTAAGTCGGGCTTGTTCCCAGTGAGAGTTGAACTCTGCCACGGTTGCCCTTTTTCACTGATTCTGTTCATAACTTTTATGGACAGAATTTCTAGCGCAGCAAAGGTGCTGAAGTGATCTATTTTGGTGGCCTTAGGATCACTTCTCTGTTCTTTGCAGATGATGTGGTCCTATTGGCTTCATCAGGTCATGATCTATGGCTTTCACTGGAGTGTTTCGGAGCCAAGTGTGACGTGGCTGCCGCTGGGATGCAGATCAGTTCCTCCAAATCCGAGGCCATGGTCTTGAGCCAGAAAAGGCTAGAGTGCCCTCTCTGGGTCGGGAAGGAGGTCCTGCCCCAAGTGGAGGAGTTTAAATATTTTGGGATCTTGTTCACGAATGAGGGAAAAATGGAGTGAGAGATCGATAGGCGGATAGGTGCAGCGCCGGCAGTGAAGAGAGAGCTGAGTCAAAAGGCAAAGCTTTCAATTTACCAGTTGATCTACGTTCCTACCCTCATCTATGATCATGAGCTTTGGGTTGTGACCGAAATAACAAAAACACGGATACCAGCGGCTGAAATGAGTTTTCTCCGCAGTGTGTCTGGGCTCTCCCTTAGAGATAGGGTGAGTAGCTCAGTCATTTGGGAGGGACTCAGAGTAGAGCCACTGCTTCTCCACATCGAGAGGAGCCAGTTATGGTGGCTCGGACATCTGGTTAGGATGCCTCCTTGACGCCTCCCTGGTGAGGAGTTCCGGGCACGTCCCACTTGAAGGAGACCCAGAGGAAGACCCAGGGCACGCTGGAGGGACTGACCTGGCAATGCCCTGGGATCCCCCCAGAGAAGCTGGCCCAAGTGGCTGGGGAGAGGGAAGTCTGGGCCTCCTTACTTAAACTGCTACCCCCACAACGTGACCCCGGATAATAAGCGGAAGACAATGGATGGATGAAGAAATTTAACAGCCTCAAGTAACCTCAGTTTAGCTTTAACGTTCATCAGTAAATGACCCTTTAGTTGCCAGTCCTCTAATATTCTATACATACCTGCAGAAATGAACAAAAGCTTTTTTACCCAACTCAACGTGGGCAAATGGAACAGAAAGCAACAATTGATCTTGTTAGCAAAGATAAAAAGGACTATCAGGTGCAAATATAAGATGGCAGCAGAGGTAAAAAGAGCCTCATATATGAAAGTATACCAAATGGCCGAAGCAGGCCACCCCACCCAAGAGCACAGCTTCCAGTGGTGCGTTTATGGTTTACAGTGATGAACCTCAGAGAAGCATGGACATAAACATTCACACAGAAGATCCGCATAATCCAGCTCAGGTTAAAATGTTGCAGCGACAAGCCTATTTTTACATTAAAAGAAAAACACAACCTACTTTGAAAATAAAAACCCAGTTTTTACCACTTGACTCCTGAGGAATAACCCATGTAGCCCTGCTGGAAGCCTAACACCACACAGCCAATTAGCAATCAATGCTAAAAGTTATTAAATTATCTTAAATCTTTTTTTTACAAGTATTAATGCGTACTTCAAACAGGAAGCACATGGTGTGTGTTTCTTATAGTGTTATTTCCTTTGTATTTGGGCCACTAACAATCATAAGCTGAGATGCAAACTGACAAAGAACCACAACGAGATCTGCTCTACACAGCTGGCGTGTGTGTGTATGTGTGTGTGCGTGTGTGTGTGTGGGTGTGTGTGTGTGTGTGTGTGTGTGTGGAGTGAGAATCATTGAGTTTGGAGAGCAAAAGAAAAAAGTGGGGAAGTTGCAGAAGTGGTAGAAGATGGCCACACACATGTGGCATTCACTGACACCACAGAAGAAAATCTCTAAATAAAGTGTGTGACCACGTGACAAGCTCAGTTCATTAGTTACTGTAATGTGAAATTATTCTGACAGAAATTGTCCACTGTAAGATGAACCAGGTTTGATTTTCTTTTGTTTGCTCTCTGACAAAGAGCTTCAGCTTTGCATGAACGTTTATGTTGGAGAGATTCTCTCGCTCTCTAACGTTCACTCAAAAAACTCGCAGCTCACAACAGGTGAAGTTTTTTAACTGGCATTTTATGTGCAAGGACTCATTCAGGGCAGGTTACATCCATAAATGCATGTGCACGAGAACAAGTCACAGAAATGAGCAGCGAGCTGTGGTATCTGCTGACTTTTATAACATTAGCAGCTCATCTAAGTTCAATGTACATCCTTGAAGCCTGCTGCAGCCACCTCACACAGCACTCCGTCTGCACAAACATGGTCCATGCAAAGAAACACTCTTCAGTTCGAGATAAGAGAGTGGTTTAGGAGACAGTTTGGCTGTTTGTTCTCAGGGCAGAGAGGAAAAATATTCTCAGCCAAAAAATAAATAAAAAAATTGTAACGTTTGGCCAAAAATTCTCAGTTTACTTGAATTCTTAGAGTCATGCTGATCTCAAGTTCGTGTCAGGCTCTAAACCCTTTTCTTTCATTTTTTTTATGTGTAATAAATTCAATTAATATCATTTTTTTAATCTGTGCAGTATTTTCTCTCAAGTTTCCACTAAATTCATACAGCAGTACCTAATATATAATTATTATAATAAAATGAGTCAGATGTAGTTATCTGGTTTAGTCAGTGAACAAATAAAGGATTTTATTAAAGGATTTTGAACTAAACTGAAGTACATAAAAATATATGAATAGGTATGTGTGTCGTACTTCAAAGTGCAAAGGTGTGGTAATTTCTCACAGTTTTGTAGCTCTAAAATCAAAAAAGGCGTTCAATACAAGATCAACTGGACTTTATTTGTTACAGAAGACGTTTCGCTTCTCATTTGATAAAGCTCCTCGGATGAGAAGCGAAACGTCTTGTTTGTTACAAATAAAGTCCAGTTGATCTTGTATTGAACGCCCTTTTTGATTTTATCATGTCCTGGACGACTGAGAATCTTCACCAGCATTTTGTAGCTCTAATTTATTGTTTGTATTCTAGTTCAAGCAAGAAGGCTTTCAGTATTGTAAGAAACAACTCCAATTTCAAACATGTCATAGCAGTTCAAGTTATTTTAAATATTTTTCACTTTATATGGTTATTTATGCAACAAGTTATGGTTGTTTAAAAATGTAAAGAGCAGCAGCAGATGGCTGTAGCACTTTCAGAATGACAGTGCAAGATGAAAGTGCCAGTTGTGGTCCGCTCTTTGATGTATGATCGGCAAAATATGACCAAGTTCTTAAACATTTGCCAACATACAGTAAGTGCAAGCTGCACTGGAATAACTGCAGCTAGCTGCTACTACCGTTGGCGCTCGCATATAACATAAACAGCATGATGAACAATTAAAAGTTATTTTTATTTATTTATTTTTGCTAGTATTTCTACATAATTGACCTCTTGTCAATAAAGTGTATTGTTCTTTTTGGTCATTATCACCACCATGCATATACTGTAAGCTACAGACGAAACAAATTATTTACATTATATCAATTATTTATTATTGAGCAAACAAAAAAAATGTCCACAACACATGTGTTTAAAAAAAGTCTTTTACATGTAGTTGCCTGCCTTGATTTCCCCCTGCTTTTTGTTAGCAATTTAGCAGAATATTTGCAGAGTAGCAATAAAAACATGCATAAATTCACAAATGGTAAATAGTAAAAAGTCTAAATCAGGGCTATTCAACTAGCGGCCCGGGGGCCCGTTGAGTTCACTTAAAATAAAACTAGTTTTTAAATTAGTAAGAAATATCAGTGAGAGAAACATAAAAAATAAAAAAGAATAACAAACATTTCTACCGAAGAGCTGTTATAATGCTTTCCAGTGCATTCATTAAAAATAAAACAAGTTTTAAAATCATAAATCCAATTTATGTAATGACATTCATTTTTGTCTGATCCCTGAGACGCTCTCTTTCAGTAACTGTGTCCCCTGATCAATTTAGTTGAACAGCCCTGGTCTAAATAAAACAAGTATGCAACTGACTACAACAACTCAGTGGGTTTATTAAAAATGACGTTTGGTTAAAAAAGGCAGTGTTATAGTTAGCTGCAGAGCTATTGACTTCTCTGGTTAAATAAAAATGAACTAAAATCCTAACTGTTGATAAATATGGTAAATGTTTGACTTTTGAAAACTGTTAAAATCAAACCTAAAACATTTGTTTTACATTTTAAGTTGTATAATACTTCATAAACACTCCTGAAAGAACTTTTGCAATGCTAACATACAAATCTGAAAAAAGCCATGCTTAAAGGTTATAATTAACCAACATAAATCTAAAATATTGTATTATTTACGTTTTGTTCTGTGTACATTTCAATTAGTATTTTTTATGGCTAATGGGGCTATTAAAAAGGCAGGGTTTATTGTTTTCATGTTTTGTTTCTTTTAAGATTCCATTTTGTAATAGTTTTACGCTCTCATTTTGGAAAAAAAAAACCAATGTTTTTGTGTCTCTTTCAGGGAAACATGGCTTTAAAATTAGACAGCAGCTTTGTGGTGGAGCAAGATGAACATTTCAAGTGGACAGTATCCCACAGACACCCTATTTTCGTTTAACTTCTGCTGTGAAATAAAAGACTTGCGGCTTCTCACCTTTACATTTGCAGTATTTGCACTGATGCACTTACATTCGTACTGATAGGCAGAGATGTTTGGGTGGGGTCGCGTTATGTGACAGGATTCACAAGTCCATGTCATGAGAAAATGCTTGCTACAGACCTTTCACATAACAAACAGTTTTAACTCTTAAACAGCCAACAGTTACACGCCCTCCGTAATAGCTCCAGTCTGAGTTAGCATGAAACACTTGAAACTTTTGAACTTTTGAAGCAAGACTTTGGGGTTGAACATTTTATTTTTTAATCAGTCTTTTTATTTTTTATTTTTTCATTTTGAACATACAAAACACAAAGAACAGAAAAAAAAAACCTCACACTGGATCAGTCACACATACAGTAAATTAATTACAATTGCACAAAACCAGTCTTCTGGCCAAAAGAGAGCCTAAAGCAATCACATCCTTTTCATACTTGCTGAAGGATGTGGGCCACCCCAAACAGTGAGATGAGTGGTGATGGGTGTACAGTTTTGCAACATATCCCAGAGAAGGTATAAAAAACAGATTGCCAAAAGGTCCACAGTTTGGGACAGGTCCAGAATGTATGCAGGAGTGAAGCTGGAGTTTGTTTACAATGATTACATGCAGGGTCCAGGTCAACTTTGATCTTGGAAAGCTTGTCTTTGGACCAGTGCAGCTGGTGTACCACCTTGAATTGAACTACAGCATGTCTCAGACAGACTGAAGATGAGTAAATGTTCTTAATGATATTTCACCAGATTGAGTCTGATATGGATTCCTCAAAGTCCGTTTCCCATTTCAGGTTAAGGTAATTCAAACTGGTCCCATGGTATGAACTGAGCAGTGTATACATCTTGCTGAGGGCCCCCT
This sequence comes from Garcialebias charrua, assembly GCA_038048925.1. Lineage (NCBI taxonomy): Eukaryota > Metazoa > Chordata > Actinopteri > Cyprinodontiformes > Rivulidae > Garcialebias > Garcialebias charrua. The sequence continues at coordinate 21,879 of JBBPBX010034933.1, forward strand.
TAGAATCAGACCTACATTCCAAAATCCTAACCACAACATGTATAGAGGGGTACAAAGGAAAACAATCAGTTAGACCTCACAAAATGTCTCAGCTGCAAATATTTGAAAAACGGTGACTTGCGAATATTAAACTTCTGTACCAGCTGTTCAAAAGAGGCAAATCTACCATCAACATAGAGATCACACAGTGAATCCCATTTGAACTGCCTTAACACTAAAACTTTCTCACACATTACCACACAACACAAAGATTTTAACACTGGACTCTGTGTCATCAAACGGGTTATTCACTAAACTCTCGGTCATGTGCTCATACAGTTTGCACTACTTCTCATACTTGCACTAATGTTTGTATTACATCACTGCCTATAATCATAATACTGTTTACATTCTCTGTTTACATTTATTAATACTGTTTACTTTTATTACTACTGCTTACATGTAATTACTACTGTTTACATTTACACTACTCTAATATCTACACCACTGCTGATACATATACAGTGTGCTCTGAACGGTCTTATTTAGGGATGCCCAATGTGCCTTACTGCATATGCCACTTTTTGCCTCTATAACAACATCAACTACTACCTCATACATATACTATCAGAGTCAGAGTCAGAGAGTCAGAGAGAATTTATTGTCATTTGCACCGCATGTAGTACATGTGTTGAAAACGAGATTATGTACACAGGGTCCCAGTTACATCCAACAACAAATGCAAGAGAAAAACAATAATAACATCTAGGATTAACTAAGAGAGACATCACATCAGCTAGTAATACACTAAGCCCTAATGTAGTAGAAAAACATCATTATAAACAGCAGCACGAACATGAGCAGATGGTCACAGATGAACGCAGCAACAAGAAACAGATCAGTATCAGTATGATGTGACATTTTGCAGTGTTTATTCTTATTATTTATTTATTCATGAGTCTGACAGCTTCAGGGTAGAAGCTGTTCCTCAGTCTAGTGGTTCTACATTTGATGCTCCTCAACCTCCGTCCCGAGGGGAGTGGTGCAAAGAGTGAGTGTGCTGGGTGAGTGAGGTCTTTCATGATGCAGGTGGCTCTTTTTCTGCATCTGGAGGTGTAAATGTCTGTGATGGTGGGGAGACTGACTCCCACAGACTTCTGTGCTGCCTTCACCACTCTCTGTAGCTTTTACTATGTACATTAACTCATACGCTGCTTTGCCACTTTGCAAATGTCAATGCTAGAAACCTTTAGTTTATTTTAGTTATACTTTTTATACTCTTTTTTTATACTAGTATGCAAAAACTCAGGACAGTATTATGTTCATTAAATGTTTAATGTTTTAGTTTTAGAGTTGGTGTAAATTTTCATACTCTTATACCACTATGCAAAAAACTCAGGACAGTGTTAGTTTTACTATTTTATGCTTATGTCAATTATTATATGTTTCAGTGTTTCAATGTTTAGATGTTTACTGTTGCACCGAGGGACTGAGAGAAACGCAATTTCGGTCCTGTGTATGTCCTGTACAGTACATATTGCAGATCTGACAATAAAGTTGACTTTGACTTTGACTTTGAATGCACTCCCCTTAAGACCCAGGTGTCAAAAGTTGTATCAGCTACTATGGGAGTAAACATATGATTATTTGACCCAGGTGCCACAAATAGTAACTCTGTAGAGTTAAATGCCCCCCTGAACTGATTCCAAATCTTAACCGTCCAGATTACAATTGGGTTAGAAGTGTAAGTTGATATTGACTCTTTAAAGGCCAACAGAGAGCAAAGTAATGCAGAAGGGTAGCTGGATCTAATTGAGGCCCTCTCCAAAGTCACCCAACTGGAAGAAGTTACCCAACCAGAACAGAAAAGCTCTGACATTAGCTGCCCAATAATATTGCATAAAATTAGGAAGTGACATTCCTCCAAGCCTGCGGGGCAGGTGCAAGACCCTCTTAGAAATCTGTGGATGCTTTTTATTCCAAATAAACACTGATAGCTGGCTGTTCAGATTGGTGAAAAATTTAGTAAGGAAGATTGGCAGACTCTGAAACAGGTATAGAAATTTAGGTAGAATATACATTTAGTTTATTCTACCCCCCAGAGTGTGAGTTAGGGATTGCTATCTAACAATGTTAGATAAGGATCAGGTATAAGGATTGCCAGGAAAAGTAGATGATTAGTTTTATAGAGGTTCTTATTATCTCAAGTTACACAAATGCCAAGGTATTTAATTTTTTAAAACTAATTTTAAAAGGTACAATGTCTATTATTTTATTTTCTGTAGAGATTGTAGGCTTCAGCTCACTCTTTTGAAGATTACCCTTATAGCTAGATATTTTCGTGAATTTTTGAAACTTAAGTAATTCAGGAATGCTGGTGGGTCTGATATATACAAAAGCATGTCATCTGCATTTAAAGAAATGTTGTGCTCTGTACCTATTCGACATCCCATTAATGATAAGAGTTCTGGCATAAAGCTACAGCGGTTCTATCACTAACGCAAATAGAAGTGGTGAGCGCGAGCACCCCTGTCTTGTACGTCATTGCAGTTGGAAATATCTGGATATGTTACAGTTAGTGCGGATCGCAATGACTGGGGAGGTATAAATCAGCCTCACCCATGATATGGATTTAGGACCAAATTTAAATAACTTTAACATTTTGAAGTGACAACCCCTTTCCACACTGGTCACATGCTTTCTCCGCATCTAATGAAAAAATGACTTTGTCACAGGTGCGTTCGGGTGGACTAGGAGTGTGCAACACATCAAGCAACCACCTAACATTGAAGAAAGCCTGGTGTTTTTATCAAACTCGTCTGATCAGAAGGGACAATTAGGACCAGCCACTCAAGTTGTTTTGCCAGGACCTTTGCAAAAATTCTAACATCAATATTTAAAAGTAAGGTAGGTCGATATGAGCTGCAGTTTAGAGGATCTTTAGCTTTCTTAGATAACAGTGAGGTTACAGCTTGACGCATGGACAGAGGCGGCAATATCTGTGCAGCAAGTGACTCTTCAAACATAGCCATTAATAAAGGTGAGAGTAGATTTGAAAGTTTCTTAAAAAATTCAGTTGGGAAGCCATCTGGTCCAGGGGATTTCCCATTTTGCATATTGTTGATTGCAGAGTTTATCTCAGCTACGGAGAACTCCCTCTCCACATCCCCCAGCAAAATCAAGATTCAATGAAGGAAGTTTAAGATCTTAAAAAAAAAAGCTCTCTCAGTCATAAACAACGACTGGTAAAATTTTCTGAAACGTATTAATTTCAGCGTTGTTGTGACATGCAGCTCCCTGGTCATTTTTTATTACTGGAATATTCTGGTTGAGGAACGTAGATCGACCGCATATCGATCTCACGCTCCATTTTTATATGTACAGTACATATAATGGGACTAACCTGTCTAAATCAAAGTTGACTGTATCTATCTGTCTGTCTGTCTGTCTGTCTGTCTTTCTGTCTGTCTGTCTTTCTGTCTGTCTGTCTGTCTGTCTGTCCATCATCTATCTATCCATCTATCCATCCATCTCTATATCTATCTCTATATCCATCTATCTCTATCTCGTACAATGATTGCTGGACATGGGCACCAGCGACACCCGTGACCCAAAATGGAAGAAGTGGGTAAAATATTATGGATGTATATATACTAATTTTGTTGTTTTTGTGGCTGTTGTTGACTGTCCATAAGGCCCTGTGACGAACTAGTGACCTGTCCAGGGTCTACCCTACCTCTCGCACAGTGATGGCTGGATATGGGCACCAGTGAACCCTCTGACCCAGCAAGGAATAAATGGGTAAAAGATAATAGATGACTGTCCATAAACATTATAGAACAATGTTTATTTTTGTTTTCATGCAGTTTGCCATGTCAGCAGATCTTTATGATTGTTTTCTAGTAACAGATTGTGTAAGTGGGACATGGTCTGTTGTTTCATTTGTAAGAGGACGGCTACTGTGGCTCTGATTACAGATTCCTTTAGCTGGTTCCATGTCATGGTTACATCTGCACCTCTGCCCGTTGTCATATGGTGAGTAAGTTCAGATGTAGTCAGCAGCAGTCCTGGGTACCATGTCCTTTTAGAGTTCTCACACCTCTGTACCTCTCTGTAACCTTGCACTTTCGGAGTGATGCAACTCTCAGTAGGTTTTAACGTGTGGGAGTGGGGATGCCCATTTATCGTCTTAATTTGAACACATTAGATTCTATCATTACTTTGCCAACATTAAGCATAGTCCCTTATATAGTTCATTGGAAGACATTTAGAGAGACCAGAAATCTATAAAGATTTTTGAAGGCCTCAGAATGTGTGCACCTTGTTTTCCGGCAACCGTTTTAACTTAAAATTTTGTGGTAGATCAAAAACACCACAATTTGGTTTTAATCTGAATCTGTGATGCTTTCAATCTGACGGCAATTGATTGAAACGAGTGGGAGGATGTGATAAACTGTAACATCTAAAGAATAATGCCTCAGCTAAATATTTGTTTCCTGTTCAGTGGGTGGCACAGGCCCAATGGAGAGCGCTGTGGCTTTATGTTTGAATGGGAGTCTGCGATGTAATATGATATTGTGGGTCGAGTTCACCATTCCCATGGCTGTAATAAATACAGATTTAGTGCTCAGAGGTGATGATTTTATGTCATTCTCACCCAGTAAAATGTTTAACACAACTATTATGTAAAAACAACCAGCAGGAATATCTCACAAGGCTGTCATGACTTCCTTTCTGTCAACTAAAAATAGAACAAAGGTCCGGCACTCACCACAACCTTTGCTTATTTGACATTCAAAGTGAGAAAAAGTGGAAAGGTTGTGAGGAAATTAGTGCAAAATGGGTGGGAGTGTGTGGATAAATGGGACGTAAAGAAGCTGATGGCCGTGAGAAAGTGACACTGCTTCTTCTGTTGAGCCCCATAACTGAAACTGCCGTAAACCACCAGCCACACTGGTACACAGATAAACATCAATGAGCAGAGACTGCGGTCTGACCCTGCTGCAGCCCGATAATGTCATGTTCTTCCTGCTGCACTGACAATTGTTTATTTGATGCAGCGATGTCATTAGGTTTGTTTCATTTGCCTTCAAAGTAATCAGAAATGAGAAATATGTACATGTTCATGCGCATTCATTTGTGCATGAAGCATGTGAAGGCAAATGCTTGTATCACTTAACAGTGCTTTATTCCTATTGATTCCCATTTTTATGTGAATTTTGTGCTGCACTTGAAAACATCAAAGTATTTTGTGACAAAGTTAGAGGTCAATTGAAATAAAGCTAATAAGTCAACCTTCTGAGCTCCATAAAAATTGGATTATTATTTCATGTTCTTTATTTCATAGCTTAACAATTATCTTTGTTTTATGTACTCTGATGACCTGACTGAACATTGTTGGATTTTTACATGGATTATGGAGCATGAATTTTGGTGTACTCTGATGAGCTTTAATTTTAATAATAATAATAATGCATTTTAGTAGATTTTTTCTTCTTTCTGCTACCTTTCATTATTATATATATATATATATATATTGTACATTATCATTTATGGGATTGCTTTGTATTGTGTTTTTTTGTTAAAAAAATGAACACATTTAATAAACATAAACATAAATTTTTTATTTGTTAGCGTCTTTCAAGACACCCAAGTACATTTCACAACATTAAAAACACAAAATAAAACAATACAAAATGGCTACAAAACACTGAACCAAGACGAAAATAACAAAAAATTAAAGTGAGAAGGCTAACTTGAACAGATGAGTTTTGAGTTGGGATTTGAATATCAGAAGGGAGTCAATATTACGGATTTCTGGGGAAAGAGTATTCCAGAGTTGGGGAGCAAAGTGAGAAAAGGCTGTGTACCATGGTGCTGAGGTGGACAAGAGGCACGTTGAGGTGGATGGAAGAGGAAGAATGAAGCGAGCGTGAATGGGTGATAATGTGCAGGAGATCGGACAGATAGGGAGGGGCGAGGCTATGAATGGCCTTGAATGTGTACAACAGGATTTTAAATTGAATTCTGAATGTGACTGGAAGCCAGTGAAGTTACTATAAAACTGGGGTGATGTGGTGAAATGAGGGGGTTTTGGTAATGATGCGGGCAGCTGAATTTTGAACATTTGAAGCTTACGGAGTAATTTATGCAGCAGACCAAAAAGGAGAGAGTTGCAGTAATCAATTCGTGAAATGACCAAACTTTGGACCAGGATGTGTGCAGGGAGAGGGATGGACGGAGACGGAGATGGTGTGGGTTAAGGGCCTTGTTCAAGGGCCCAGATTGGGGCAGATGAGGATGGAGACAGGTGGGACTGCTTCACTTATCCCATCCACATTTTTGATGTTGTCGGTACCGGGGCTTGGACCGGCGATCTTCCGATCACAAGCTCACCTTCTTAACCTCTGCGCCACCACTCCCTATA
>JBBPBX010034934.1:0-11839 GCA_038048925.1 Garcialebias charrua
ATCCCTGAGCCGCGTCGCTGTCTGGGAAAACAGCAAACTAAGAAGAAGAACACTTCTGGTTTTCAGCCCGTCCCACGTACGACGTTTTTTCCCACGCTGTCAGAGAAGCCGGGGAGAGTTCACTGGAGGGGGCATCTCAGAGCCCATTTGCTGTGACGTCTCAGGGGGGACGTAAGCAACGGGAGGGGCATGTAACCCCACACACGTTTGCAGGACACTCAGAGGAAGGTCTTGCACGACACTCAGCTGTGAAACCAAGGAAGCTTCCTCAAGAGAAGGCTTCACAAAGGGACAAGTGTTTGAGTTTACGCTCTAATGAAGAGCAAACAGGTCACTCATCGACCACAGGGGTCGTCGTTGGACAAAGTCATGAGGCCACACTCCAACAGTTAGACAGACTGCTTACTGCTGCAGAAAACAATCCCGATCTTCAATATAAATTTAACTCATATACCTTAAAGGAACATCTAATAACCTCCACACCCAACTTGCTGCAGATACCTGGCCTTGCACAGACGTTGCATTTAGTTAAATCTTTGAAAACTGGTTTAGATCTCTCTGACCCTCTCTCTCCTGGTGTTTTTGTTAAGACTTCTGGATTTTCAGAGAGTGCCACTATTCCTACACCTACAGAGGGTGCTGTAGTCCCAGCTGTCCCAGCATCCATGGAGAGTAATGTTTTTTCAGCGTCTACAGGGGATGTTTGTGAACTGGAACATGAGGTTGCTCAGATTATGTAACAGCTTCTAGGACTGTTTTCTTCTGGCTCTGGTGGACTGGAACATGAGATCACAAGTGTCCTTCACCGACTCCAGAACCTTTTTGAGTCTACTGTGTTTAATTCTAGTTCTTGTGAGAAATACAACACCCACCAGATGATGGAATTGTTATTAATGTCCAAACACAGCCTTCTAGTAGACCCTGATCTCGCATGGCTATTAAAGTTAATTAGATCCTTGAAGACTATTTACTCAAACCCTTCTACCTTTCGCCCCTGTTTTCCTGTTGAGTTATCTCCAGTTTCGAGGTCTCGCAGCCAGAGGTCTCGCAGCCAGAGGTCTCGCAGCCAGAGGTCTCGCAGCCAGAGGTCTCACAGCCAGAGGTTTCGCAGCCAGAGGTCTCACAGCCAGAGGTCTCACAGCCAGAGGTCTCGTAGCCAGCCGTTCCTGATGACGAGGTTCCTGGTGACCACAGCGTTCCTGATGACGAGGTTCCTGGTGACCACAGCGTTCCTGAGGTTCCTGGTGACCACAGCGCTCCTGATGACGAGTTCCCTGGTAACCACAACGTTCCTGATGACGAGGTTCCTGGTGACCACTGCGTTCCTGATGATGTCAACAAGGGTCCTGACGACGAGGGTCCCGACGACGATGATGATGTCAACAAGGGTCCCGACGACGAGGTTATCGACGACGATCATGATGTCAACGAGGGTCCCAACGACGAGGGTCCCGATGATGAGGGGCACGACGATGATGATGTCAACGAGGGTTCCAACGACGAGGGTCCCGATGACGATGATAATGTCAACGAGGGTCCCGACGACAAGGTTCCTGATGATGATGATGATGTCAACGAGGGCCCCGACGACGAGGGTCCCGACGATGATGATGATGTCAACGAGGGTCCCTACAACGAGGTTCCCGACGACGATGATGATGTCAACGAGAGTCCCGACGACGAGGGTCCCGACAACGATGATGATGTCAACGAGGGTCCCGACAACGAGGGTCCCGACGACGAGGGTCCCGACGACGAGGGTCCCGACGACGAGGGTCCCGACGACGAGGGTCCCGACGATGATGATGATGTCAACGAGGGTCCCGACGACGATGGAGGTCATGACAACGAAGACGTTCGTGTTCCTACCGACGAAGACGTTCGTGTTCCTGCCGACAAAGAAGTTCGTGTTCCTGCCGACGAAGATGTTCGTGTTCCTTCCGACGAAGACGTTCGTGTTCCTACCGACAAAGACGTTCATGTTCCTGCCAACGAAGATGCTCGTGTTCCTACTGACGAAGATGTTCGTGTTCCAGCCGACAAAGACGTTCGTGTTCCTGCCGACAAAGACGTTCGTGTTCTTGCCGATGATGACTGTATTCCTGCCGACGAAGACGATGATGACTGTGTTCCTGCCGACGAAGACAATGATGACTGTGTTCCTGCCAACGAAGCCGATGATGACTGTGTTCCTGCCAACGAAGACGATGATGACTGTGTTCCTGCCGCCGCCGCCGACAATGACTGTGTTCCTACTGACGAAGACGATTGTGTTCCTGACGACTACAATCGTGTCACTGCCAATGAAGTTCCTGCCAGTGACTGTCATATTCTGCCCGGTGTTGCTGTTCCTGCCGACGGCGTTTGGGTTCCTATCTTGGCTGAACGGTCTCCTGGCCGTCCGCCAGACGGTGCTTTCCTCGATGGACTGCCTCCCGGTCGTCCACCTGACATGGCTTTGCCCGATGGGCGACCTCCCGGTCGTCCGCCTGACAGATTTTTGACTGGTACTGATGTCCTGCATGCTGGGCGACCTCCCGGTCGTCCGCCTGACAGGTTTCTGACTGGTGCGGACGTCCTGGCCGCTAGGTGGGAACGTTGGGGTGTTTAAGTTTTGGTTTGTGTTTCGCTCCCAGTTTGTTTCTTCGGTTTGTTTTTTTGCTATTTGCTCTCACGACTTTTCTAGTTTAGCCTTTGTGTTAGCCTCAGTTCTGGTGTTTTCCTTGTAGCTCTTGCCGTTTTTTCATGTTCTTACGTTTTGCCTTGTGTTTGGCTTTTCTCCCAGGTCCTGTTCCTGTCGGTTTTTGGTTTGTTGTCCTTGCGTTGTGTCTCTTGCCCTTGTGTTTTGTTCCCTGTCCTTGTGTTTCCTTGATGCCCGCCGTCCTTGTGGTTCCTCCCTCCACCCGTCCTGGTTTTGGGGGGTGTTCTTTGGGGGCGCCTGGGGGCGCCTTTGAGGGTGGGGTACTGTAAGGGTGGCTCCCTCTGTGGGCCTGTCTCTGTCTCCCTCCTTACGTCTCTCAGGTCTACTTGTCTCCCTTGTCTCTGGTGTTTGTGATTTTAGGTAATTATGGCGTGTATATTAGTTTGCGTATGTGTATGTACGGTTGTCGGGTCATTCGTCCGTGTTCCCTGGTGTCTTGTCTTTTGAGTCCTGGATTCCAACGTTACGTCTTGGTTTTGTGAGTACTGCCTCGTTTTTTTTATTAGTCTTAGATACGCTTCGCCTTAGGTTTTGTGAATACTTCCATGTCAGTTGTTTGAGTTTTTTTGTGATTAAACGTTTTTGAATTTTTATACTCGTGCCTCCGAGTGTCTCCTGTCTGTACAACTGGGTTCATCCACAACAACACACCCACTCATGACAATAAGTCGCAGGACATGAATTTTTTTTTTTTTAACTGACTTTAGGCCAGAAAATACAGTAAGCACCTGGGAAGCACTTAGGGATTGGGTGTCTTGCACAGGGACACCACAACATGTGGGAATTGCTGGGGATCAAGCCTGGGACTTTTGGGTCCCGAGTTGGCTTCCCTACCTCTACCCCATCTCGACCCCTGTCTTGTATTAGGTTCTATCAAGAGCAATAACAGAAAGAGAAAGTTTTATCAGGATGGCACCATCTAGGATGGCACCATCTAGTGGGCATCCTTTGTCTGTTCTCTTTATGGTTTTCTGTCAGCCAGCTCCTGATGTTTGTTCTTAGTTTTATTTAGTTCCCCCTGTTCCAGTCCTGTTCTGTTTTCCTAGTTTCATGGTTAGCTTTATTCCCTAGATCCTGCTTTAGTATTTGTTAATGTTTAGGTTTGATAATTCCCCTGGTCCTGGTCTCCTTGTTTATCAGTTCTTAATTCATCTATTTATTTTCTACATCTCCAGTCCTTTACTCCTAGTTTAAATCACCATGTTTACCTGCTTCTAGTTTCATGTTTAGTTTAATTCTATTACTGGTTTCAATTTAGGTTTCAGTTTAGTTTCAGTTTAGTTTAATCCCCACATCCCAGGTTTGATTAGTTTCCCAGCCATGTTCTGTTAAGTGTTCCCACGTGTGTGTCGTTACTTCCTGTCTTGTCTGTGTGTATATAGGCTGTGTCTCAATTCAGGGGCTGCATCCTCATGAGGACCCAGCCTAGCTGGGCCGAGTAGGCCACGCACTCACAAGGCCGGGTGGGCTTGACGAAACTGCTGAAATGGGACGGTCTAGCCTTCAGGTTTGCCGGCCTTGAAGTGGGTGGGGCGTTCTCTTGAAATGGGTGGGAAGTTCTTGTGTGCGCGCTTGGTGTGTGTGTGGAAAGAGAAGGGACGCCGCTAAAATATATTACTAAGCTGAATACACGTATATACTGTACTGTATAGTGTTCTGAGTTTACTGTTTGTTAAGAACGAGGGGCGATCTGTTAAAACCCAGAGTGGACCTACGAAAAGCAACTTGTCCAGTAGCTCAACTTGTTAAGCATCCCACGATTGGCGCAGAGATACTTTTCTCGAAGCTGGTTCGAATCTCACTCGGTACGGTTAAAACTTATTTTACGTTTGTCTTTTATTGGATAAAAAAATGAGGACTGAGATTAAAAAGAAGGAGTTTGTGAAACTCCTTCTTTTTTTTTATCCAATAAAAGACAAACGTAAAATAAGTTTTAACCGTACCGAGTGAGATTCGAACCAGCTTCGAGAAAAGTTAACCAGTTGAGCTACTAGACAACTTGCTTTTCATAGGTCCACTCTGAGTTTTAACAGATCGCCCCATGGAAAATCCTTGCTATGCACGTGTAAAATAATCTGATTTGTAATCAGTTCTTCAAAAACAGTAAACTCAGAAACACTAATATATATTCAGCTAACACGTTTTTTTTAGTCGTTTCTGTAGTTAAATTTTAATGAGATATATTTGCGCTGAGGTTGTTTGAGATGACTAAATAAAGGTTGAATGAATATTCGCGCTGAGGTTGTTGTCAGAACGAGCTGATGACTCAACAACACGCATCAGCCCCGACCCTGCACGCAGAAAGTCCCACCCCCCGCGAAATCTCTGCTGGCGCTATGAATTCTGGGATAGCCTCCGTCTTGAAGGTTCCACGGATGCATCCTTCGATTTCGGCAGGAAGTAGGCCGCATTCCTCGGCCGCATGAGGAGGAGTCTTCGAATTGGGACAGTCCTCCGCGCGGGGCAATGACGTATGCGGCCGACAAATGCGCACTCATGAGGATGCAGCCCCTGAATTGAGACACAGCCATATACTCTGTCTGCCAGTCTGTCCTTTGTCGTGTCGTCGTTAGGTACTACCTAGTCTTGTCTTGTTCCTGCCTTGGTCCTGTCCTGATGGTTCTGTTTCATGTAAGTTTTTGCTGCCATGTCAGCTCTTTGATTTCTTCTTTATTAAAGTATTTATTTTGTATACTTCTGAGTCTGAGTCCCTGCCTGCACAACTGGATTCGTAACCACCTCTAGTGTAAACCCTGACAAGTTTAAATGTTTAAATGCCCTAAAGTTAGCATTTTTTGTCAAATATATGACACTTGATTGATTTGGATGCTGGCAGCATGTTTTAAAAGCTGGTCAACGTCCATCACTGCGGACTTCGCGAGCTACGCAGACTCCACGTGTACTCTCCGCAGACAGTTGAGACTTCATACTTGAGCGTACAAATTGCCTAAAATTCTCTCATGACAAATTAATTCATTTCTCACAATTTCCGTCATGGCGTCAACAGATTCAACACCATCATCTCCCAACAGCTCATCCTTAAACTGGACAGTCTGGGGCTCAACACCTCAATGTGTAACTGGCTGCTAGACTTCCTGACCGGGAGACCACAGACAGTACGGGTCGGGAGTAACACATCTAGCACCATCACATTGAACACAGGGGCCCCACAAGGATGTGTGCTGAGCCCCCTTCTATTCACCCTGCTAACACACGACTGCACACCATCATACAGCTCCAACCACTTCATCAAGTTTGCGGACGACACAACAGTGGTAGGTCTCATCAGCAACAACGATGAGACGGACTACAGGAACGAGGTGAGCCGCCTGGCCTTGTGGTGCGGACACAACAATCTCACTCTCAACGTGGAGAAGACAAAGGAGATTGTTGTGGACTTCAGGAAGAGGGATGCCCAACATGCCCCTCTGACCATCAACAGCACCGCAGTGGAGAGAGTGGACAGCACCAAGTTCCTGGGAGTGCACGTCTCAAAGGACCTGTCCTGGAGCAGGAACACTGCATCACTGGCCAAGAAGGCTCACCAGCGTCTCTACTTTCTCCGCAAGCTGAAAAGGGCTGGAGCTTCAACCCCCATCATGTGCACCTTCTACAGAGGTGCCATAGAAAGTGTCCTGACAAGCTGCATCACTGTGTGGTTTGGTGCATGTACTGCATCCTGCCGCAAGAGCCTCCAGCGCATCGTGAGAGCAGCTGAGAAGATCGTCGGCACCTCCCTCCCCTCACTACAGGACTTGCACAGCAGCCGCCTCGCTCGGAAAGCCCTCTGCATGGCAGGTGATCCCACACACCCACTACACAGCCGCTTCAGACTGCTGCCATCAGGGAGGAGACTGAGAAGTCTCCAGGCTCGAACCAGCAGACTGAGAGACAGCTCTGTTCATCAGGCAGTCAGGATGCTAAACACTCTGCCTCCCCTCCCATTTGAACTGCCTTAACACTAAAACTTTCTCACACATTACCACACAACACAAAGATTTTAACACTGGACTCTGTGTCATCAAACGGGTTAATCACTAAACTCTCGGTCATGTGCTCATTCAGTTGCACTACCTCTCATATTTCCAATAATGTTTGTATTACATCACTGCCTATAGTCATACTACTGTTTACATTCACTGTTTACATACTACTGTTTACATTCACTGTTTACATTTATTAATACTGTTTACATTTATTACTACTGTTTACATTTACACTACTTTTATATCTACACCACTGCTGATACATATACAGTATTCTCTGACCAGCCTTATTTAAGGATGCCCAATGTGCCTTACTGCATATGCCACTTTTGCCTCTATACCAACATCAACTACTACCTCATACATATACTGTGTACATTAACTCATATGCTGCTTTGCCACTCTTTGCAAATGTCAATGCTAGAACCTTCAGTTTATTTTATAGATATACTTTTTATACTTTTTTTATACTACTATGCAAAAACTCAGGACAGTATTACACTTTTATTATTTCATTTTATGCTTATGTTCATTAAATGTTTAGTGTTTTAGTTTTAGTTTTAGTGTTGGTGTAAATTTTCATACTTTTATACTACTATGCAAAACTCAGGACAGTGTTACATTTTTACTATTTTATGCTTATGTTTATTAAATGTTTCAGTGTTTTAGTGTTTAAATGGTTACTGTTGCACCGAGGGACTGAGAGAAACGCAATTTCAATCCTGTGTATGTCCTGTACATATTGCAGTTCTGACAATAAAGTTGACTTTGACTTTTGACTTTGAGATGAGGGGAAGGAGATCTTTTGCGTCATACATGCGTTTGCTGCGCGTTTCGCAGTTTGCTGCACGTTTGCACCCGTCGGCCACCGTACTTCTGTACCACCTTCTTTTCTTTTGTTTATTCGAAGCTAAGAGGCAAGACCGTACATAAGGCCATTAAACCAGACCAGGGAGGAAGAAGGGGAAATTAATACACTGGTGAAGGACATGAAGACGATGGACAGCGAGAAACATTTTGAATATTTTCAAATGGATTCTAACAAGTTTGATAAACCAGTTGGGCGCAGGGCAGCCATCGCACACCAGTCAGCGCTGCGCATCCTGCATTGGTGTCACATACAAAAAAGTTGGATGTGAACACCTTTTCAGGCCGGGCAGTTTATTGTGGGACACAGAATATGCGTATGCGGTCATTAAAAAAATTATCTTTGCGCGGCAGCGCGGACATGTTCGGCGGACGTCCTCTTCAAGTCTGCGTTGAGTCCGCTTCAAGTACACGTGGACCTCTTTGGAGTGAAGTACGCCCGAGTATGTGGGGGCCTTGATATTCATTTGGTGGTGTCACTCTGACTGTGCCTTTAAACTGCATTTACATTTAATTATTGATTTAAAAAGAATGAGCACTGAAAACCCATCAAGTCTGTGATGATTCCACAACGTGAGAAGTTTAGTTTTTTTTCCAATCCTTTAAATTTACAAACAAAATCTCTAAGTGAAGGTTTGTACACGCTGCTGGTTTACCTGCAATCTTCTTCTCAAACGACTCCTCCCAGGCGTACATCTTGATGAGCTTGATGCTGCTGAGGATCTCGTTCATTGTGCGAACTCGGCTGTCCGTTATCTGCATGGCTTTCCCTCTGAACTTGTTAATGAGTCTGGCCAAGAAAAACTGCAAGGAGGAAAAACAAACAAACAAACAAAAAACACTTATTGCTTTGCAGTCTTAGCAAAGCGAAACCCTTGGTGCGCCTCAGATGATGTGTTTCAGCTGCTGCTTTGAGGCTCTTACTGCAACATGTCTAGTGAAACTGATTTTTCTCTGCTTATACGTGGAGTAGCTGACCTGTACGGGGACGAAGATGAGGTAGGTGCAGACTCCAGTCAGTGCGGTTAAACCTAGCACGTAGCAGGAGTACACAATGCACACGATGAAGAGCACCGGGGTGGAGAGTATGAAGCTCCCAAACAAGACCGCCTCAAACAGTCTGTGGCCGTCGTTGGTCAGGACGTTTATCATCTGGACGTGACGAAGAGGAGAAGAGAAATTTTGAGAAGATTAGAAGGAGAAAGTGGTCTTAGATGCCACGTTCTTAAAGAAAGGCTTTGAAAATTGTTTGAAAAGCAGTAATGGATTATTTTAAAGTACTCAGAGGTTTTACTTCGTGCTGAGCTGAATCATCTTTGGCTTTTTTAGAAGTGACTCTTTTCACACCTGGATGAATTACTTTAGGTTTCTTCCTCTTCTGCATTAAGTGTAGAACCACTAGACTGAGGAACAGCTTCTACCCTGAAGCTGCTAGACTCATGAATATCTAACCAGGATGATCACTGTAAAAAAATCACTGTAATGTCACTTTAATTGGTGATGTGTGACTTATCTGATTATCCATTCTGCAGATCTCATGCTGCTGATCATCTTGTGCTGCTGTATTCATTCATACCCATCTACTCACCCCAGACTCACATCCGGGCTGCTGTTGTTACATCATATTGTTTTACATTATTAATGATTAGCGCATAACTTGGATCTTTTAGCATATTGTTTGGCGTTTGTTTAGTGTATATCTTAGATCCTTATTTACTGTTTCTTTTTACACTTTATACTTTTGCTATTTTTGGGTGTAACCAGGACCCCGTGAACACAATTTCATTCCACCTCACGTACCACATGTGATGCGAATGACAATAAACTTGACTTCAGCTCAGGATGGAAACTGCTGGTGGAGCCATTTTCAGGTCTCTTCAGAGAGGTTCAAGGTTATTTACTGTCATTAGCATCACATGTGGTACTTGAGGTGGAACAAAATTGTGTACTCAAGGTTGCATCCAAAAAATAGCAAAAATTTAAAGTATAAAAAAAGCTTCTTCAAGGATCTAAGATATATGCTCAACAAAAACAAAGCAATATAATGCAGTGTATTAAACAGCAGCCTGAACATGAGTATGCTGTAAGCAGATGGGTATGAATGTAGCAGCTTGATATTAGAAATCAGCAGCACAGACAAAGTGACATTGCCGATTAAAGTGGCATAACAGTGATTATTCTGGTTAGGGATTCATGAGTCTAACAGCCTCAGGGTAGAAGCTGTTTCTCAGTCTTGTGGTTCTACACTTAATGCTCCTCAACCTCCTTCCTGAGGGGAGTGGGGCAAAAAGTGTATGTGCTGGGTGAGTGGGGTCCTTCATGATGCAGGTGACCCTCTTCCTGCATATGGAGGTGTAAATGTATGTGATGGTGGGGAGACTGACAACAACAGACTTCTGTGCAGCCTTCACCACTCTCTGCAAAGCTTTTCTTTCTGCAGCTGTGCAGCCTCCATGCCACACGTTGATGCTGGAGCACAGGATGCTCTCCACTGCACACCTGTAGAAGGAGGTGAGGACTGAGATTCCCAGACCAGCTCGTTTCAGCCGCCTGAGGAAGTAGAGTCTCTGATGACCTTTCTTGATCAGGCTTGTGGTGTTGTTGCCCCAGCTGAGGTTATCGTTCAGGTGTACACCCAAGTACTTGTAACTGGAGACCACTTCCACCACAGAACAGGTTCCAGAACGTCAGGGGTTTGTTTAGGCCACCAAGTCTTTTACAGAGTTGTCCCAAAGGCCACCGTGTGTTGTTTTCACTGAGTACTTTGGGTCATAGTCATGATGGAAGATAAACTGTTGGTACAGTCTAAGGACCTGAACATCATGTAACATTTTTTAATCATCTCTGTAGTGTCTCACAGTCCTTGCTGCTGAACAACACAGCTCCTCAGCATGATGCAGCCACCACCATACTTCACTGTACAGACTGTGTTTGGGCAGGGGATAGGTGATGCTTGGTTTCTTCAAGACATCATTTAAGGCTCTTCTCTTTGGATGTGGCTTGACCAGAGTCCAGGTTGTACCAAACTTCTTCTGTCTGTTGGTTATGGAGGTCACTGGGCTCTGGGGAACCCTCGGTGCAGCAGAGGCCCCTGAACTAAATTAAAGGTGTTTTTGTGAAAGGTATGAATGCTCGTTTAAAAGTAATATTTCTGTTTTTTATTTTGAACAAAGTCATAAAAGAGTGTAAATATTTTGTCAGTTTTTTTCTTAATATGAGGGTCCTGAGTGTGAAATATGAAGAAAAATCATTTCAACAAGCTGAAGTGAAGCCACTGAGTACGTCCACGTTTACCTCGCCCATTGAAATGCTGCTGTGCACCCGCAAAGAGATGACCTTCTGATAGGCCATCGTGGAGAAGGCTCCCTTCAGTCGGACCGCCGTGCGCAGGTTGATCGCCCACAGCAACGATATGAAGAAAGCTTTGCAGAACTCAGAGGTGAACAGAGCCAAACACAAACCAACACCGGTCACCGTGGACCCCTCTGGGGTTTCAATATAATTTAAGATTTCGTAGACCAGGACGGCCTGACGGAACAGAGACACAAAGATAGAGAGGTCTTCATCAGGTTTTTACTACATAACAATTTCATTTATGTTAAAAATGATTCCACTCTAACATCTTAGTAAAGATCTGATGGTGGGATTTTGTGCTGACAGGGTAAGTCAATAGTTCACAGAGAAATACATTTCTATGTATTTACAACACATGAGATAATATTTGAAGTAAAATTATGTAGATTTGTTTACTTTGGTGCCCAAGTTAGTCTTAGGGAGCATTTTATTCTTCATTTAACCTTTGTGATGTGTTGCACTTTAATCTAAACTGAATTACAAACATTGCATCCTTCTGTGTGTTTTTAAAAGTTATGAAGATGGAGACAAATAAAAGTATCAGAGCAATTTCAGTCTGCCTTGGTCTTCATTAAAAAAAAAATCTGTATTTCTCTCTTATGTTTGTCTATTGTTGGGAAAATCTACTGTTGCTGTTGTCATTCTTTGTAGACAGGTCCCTCTTGTAAATGAGTCCTCGAGGCTCAATGAGATTAACCTGCCTAAATAAAGGTTGAATGAATGAATGAATGAAAATTCAGCAGATCACTTTCACTCCCTGTGATCAAAAATACACATCTTCAGTAAATATTGATTATGAGCTTTTGTTCAAAGGCTCTGATTCTAGTTTTAGAGCCATCAAACGTTCAGGATGTTCTTAGAGGAGGTCACTCCTGTGAGGATAAAACTCGTTCCAGGGTGAAGGTGATCATTCAGAACGTTAAACTGATCT
>JBBPBX010034934.1:21665-32330 GCA_038048925.1 Garcialebias charrua
ATCCGCGGTCGATAGCGTGGCTTAACTTTAATAAAATGACCAGTCAGGTCAGTGCAGCACCTGCAATAATTTTCTATCATGCAAAGGAGAGAAGTAAAAAAGTGTCCCGTCTTTGACGCGCTCCACCGCATTATTTTCGCTTCGGATCCGACCGGAAGTGCAGAGTGGTCCATCTGCAAAACACTCCGCCGGACTTTTCGCTTTCTCTTCGGCTCCATCAGGTAAATAAAACTATGTCTCATACCAACATTTATTTAATTTTTTTTAAATGTTTTGCATTTTTGGGCGCTAGTGGCCTTTATTAGAGAGGGAGAGGGTGAAACGGGAGAGAGGGGGGAGACACCACAGAAATGAGCTCGTCGGGTATGGGACGCGAACCCGCGACGCCTGTGGAGAGGCTCAGCCTCCAGCATATGTGCCGCCCGCTTTATCCCCTGCACCAAAGCGGCGGCACGTCTCATACCAACATTAAGGCAGCTAACAAGTTATACTCCACATAAAGCGGTAAGTCAGCTCAAATACAAACACGATGCTAACGTTAGCTCGTATTTTTTCTTAGACAAACAACCTGAAATGGCTCCACGGTGTTCACCAGTGTCTGAGTAATAGGTCAGTGTAACTGAATGAAGAGAGACACAGAACAGTTACAGCATATATTGTGAAAAGGTTGCATCCCTTTTAGATGTGAATTCAACTCCTGCCATGGATTGCACTTACATTGCACTCAGACACATTATTACTAAAGTTAAGCAAATCCAACATTCTTAATCCATTTAAAGTTCTCTCAGTGTCTTTTTAAAATGTTTTAATGTCTCTAGTTTTCATTATTATATAATTTCTGTTTATGTTCTCTTTCATTCCATTATGAGTGAATGTCACAGTTTGAAGAATTATTGAATAGGTTAGTTAGGCAATAACAACAGAGCTAATAATTGTATACATTCTCAGTCTTAAAAATGATTTAATAATCTCTTTTTACTGATAATACTGATAAACCTGTTGTTTGTTTAGGAACTTCCTGCAGTCTGTCCAGAAAGTCTCCACTGGAGGAGCTTTTTGCTGAGGAAGAGGCACAACATAATGTCACAGCTCCATGTCCATGAAGAAACAAATGGAGAGAGGGCTGCAGATACCAGGACATCCCACCAGCCGTTCTGTCTGAGGATCCTGCTGCTGGTGGTGGAACCAGGTTAGCCCATCAGTGGGAGCTCAGTAACATGACTGCAGCATCAGACACTGGACATGTGGAAATGTGTTTCCATGAGGTTTTAAAACATAAAGCTCTCTTGTAAAAGTGTACCCCTGCGAAAAGAAAACTCATAACATATTGAAGTTCATAAGTTTGATATTTATATACTGGTTGAAAATAGCCCTGTGAGAAATTCATAGTAAATTTAACAAAAAGGAAAAAGTTCATAGAATTAAAATTCAAACAGAAGTTCAAATTATTTCATCCTGAAAGAACTCTGGCTAACTACTGTAGCTCTTTTATAACATGGAGTTAAACTCAAAGTAGTCTCCTCAGATAAATAGTGTTAACATTATTTTTATTAAAGTTTCTGTTAACTTATTATTTTTATATTTGATTGTTTCTGTTCAGTGCCCTAAGACAACATCTGTTGTGACTTGGAGCTATACAGTATAAATAAACTGAACTGAATTGAATTGACATGTCTTTTTTTTAACCCCGCCTACAAAAAGAATCGGAACCGAGAATCGAAAAGAATCGGAATTGAAACGAAGAATCGGAATTGCTCAAATTCAAATGATGCCCAACCCTAGTCCTCACAGGTTCACACACATTTTGTTCACTGATAAGAGTGTGTGTTCAAATCCTAAATACTCATCCTCTGTTGCTCTAATGTTTGAACTTGAGTAGAGTCAATGAATGATAGGAGCTCTCCTCGTGTCTGTCTGCCTCCTCCTCCCACACTGTGTCAAAGTTCCTAGCTAAACTAACGCACATCCATCACCATCATGAGTCCATTTACTGCATCGTAAATCCACAGAGAGCTGAAAAAGCAACATTTACCCACACTTATAAAAGTAACATTAGACAATGTATTGATGAGCTTAAACGTCCATCCATCCATTATCTTTACCCGCTTCTTTCTTTTCTGGTTGCAGGGGTCACTGGTGCCCATGTCCAGCTATCATTGTGTGAGAGGCAAGAGACACCCTGGACATGTCTCCAGTCCATCACAGGGACACAAAGAGACATACAACCATTCACTCTCTCACTCACACCTTGAGATAATTTAGAGTTACCAATCAGTCTAACATGCATGTTTTGGTCTGTGAGAGGATACTGGAGTACCTGGAGAAAACTCACGCATGCACTGAGAGAACATGCAAACTCCACCCAGAAGGGTCTCCCGGCCGGGATTTGATCTGGCAACCTTCTCGCTGAGAAGCGGCAGCTCTACCACCTGGGCCTAAACATTGTGACTACCGTAATATTTAGTAGTTTGGTTTCACCAGCTGGGACTAGTCAGTGTCAGATGTGGATGTGTCATGGTGTTTCTGGGACAGAGATGGTTGAAAAAGGGTTGTTTTGTACCCGCAAACGTTCGTGTTAATATCAAAACGCCAGGATGTGGAATGATGTTTAACACACTGAGTTTGCCTCATTGTCACTGTCTCACTATTACGTATTATTATCATCATCATTACTATTATTATATATACCTGTGCTCCAGCATCAATGTGTGGCATGGAGGCTGCACAGCTGCAGAAAGAAAAGCTCTGCAGAGAGTGGTGAAGGCTGCACAGAAGATGTTGGAGTCAGTCTCCCCACCATCACAAACATCTACACCTCCAGCTCCAGGAAGAGGGACACCTGCATCATGAAGGACCCCACTCACCCAGCACACACATTTTGCCCCGCTCCCCTCAGGCAGGAGGTTAAGGAGCATTAAGTGTAGAACAACTAGCTTCTACCCTGAGGCTGTTAGACTCATGAATATCTAACCAGGATAATCACTGTAATTACACTTTAATTGGAGATTTGACACTTTATATGTGCTGCTGATCATCCATGCTGCTGATCTCTTACCTTTAAGCTGCTATATTCATACCCATCTATCTGCTCACTACAGACACTCATGTTCAGGATGCTGTTTAATATACCATATTATATTACAGTACAGTATTTTTTAACGTATATCTTAGATCCTTGTACAGTATGCTGTTTCTTTTTTTTTTTACACTTTATATTTTTGCTACGTTTTGGCGTAACTGGGATCCTGAGTGAGATGGGTGGCGGCCGAGGGCGGGGACCCTGGCGGTCTGATCCTCGGCTACAGAAGCTGGCCATTGGGACATGGAATGTCACCTCTCTGGTGGGGAAGGAGCCTGAGCTAGTGTGTGAGGTTGAGAGGTTCCGACTAGAAATAGTCGGACTCACCTCAACGCATGGCTCTGGCTCTGGAACCAGTTTCCTTGAGAGGGGTTGGACACTCTTCCACTCTGGAGTTGCCCCTGGTGAGAGGCGCCGAGCAGGAGTGGGCATACTGGTTGCCCCCCATCTTGGTGCCTGTACGTTGGGGTTCACCCCGGTGAACGAGAGGGTAGCCTCCCTTCGCCTACGTGTGGGGGGACGGGCTCTGACTGTTGTTTGTGCCTATGCACCAAACGGCAGCTCAGACTACCCACCCTTTTTGGAGTCCTTGGAGGGGGTATTGGAGAGTGCGCCTCCTGGGGACTCCCTTGTTCTACTGGGGGACTTCAACGCTCACGTGGGCAATGACAGTGAGACCTGGAGGGGTGTGGTTGGGAGGAACGGCCCCCCTGATCTGAACCAGAGTGGTGTTCTGTTATTGGACTTCTGTGCTCGTCATGGATTGTCCATAACGAACACCATGTTTAAGCATAAGGGTGTCCATATGTGCTCTTGGCACCAGGACACCCTAGGTCGCAGTTCGATGATCGACTTTGTTGTCGTCTCATCTGATCTGCGGCCGCATGTCTTGGACACTCGGGTGAGGAGAGGGGCGGAGCTGTCTACTGACCACTACCTGGTGGTGAGTTTGCTCCGATGGTGGGGGAGGATGCCGGTCAGACCTGGCAGACCCAAACGTATCGTGAGGGTCTGCTGGGAACGTCTGGCAGAGTCTCCCGTAAGACGGAGCTTTAACTCCCACCTCCGGGAGAGCTTTGAACACGTTCCGAGGGAGGCGGGGGACATGGAGTCCGAGTGGACCGTGTTCCGCGCCTCTATTGTCGAGGCAGCTTATCGGAGCTGTGGCCGCAAGGTTGTTGGTGCCTGTCGAGGTGGCAACCCTCGAACCCGGTGGTGGACACCGGCAGTGAGGGATGCTGTCAGGCTGAAGAAGGAGTCCTATTGGGCCTTTTTGGCTTGTGGGACCCCGGAAGCAGCTGATAGGTACCGGCAGTCCAAGCGGCATGCGGCTCGGGTGGTTGCTGAGGCAAAAACTCGGGCGTGGGAGGAGTTCGGAGAGGCCATGGAGAATGACTTCCGTACGGCTTCGAGGCGATTCTGGTCCACCATCCGGCGTCTCAGGGGGGGAAAGAGGTACGAGACCAACACCATTTATGGTGGAGGTGGCGTGCTGCTGACCTCAACTCGGGATGTTGTGAGTCGGTGGGCGGAATACTTCGAAGACCTCCTCAATCCTACTGGCACGTCTTCCACTGAGGAAGCAGAGCCTGGGGACTTTGGGTCGGGTTCTCCGATCTCTGGTGCTGAGGTCGCCGAGGTGGTTAAAAAGCTCCGCGGTGGCAAGGCTCCGGGGGTGGATGAGATTCGCCCGGAGTTCCTTAGGGCTCTGGATGTTGTAGGGTTGTGTTGGCTTACGCGACTCTGCAATATCGCGTGGACATCGGGGGCAGTTCCCTTGGATTGGCAGACTGGGGTGGTGGTTCCCCTATTTAAAAAGGGGGACCGTAGGGTGTGTTCCAACTATAGGGGGATCACACTCTTAAGCCTCCCTGGTAAGGTCTATTCAGGGGTTCTGGAGAGGAGGGTCCGTCGGATAGTCGAACCTCGGATTCAGGAGGAGCAGTGTGGTTTTCGTCCTGGTCGTGGAACACTGGACCAGCTCTACACCCTCAGCAGGGTCCTGGAGGGTGCGTGGGAGTTTGCCCAACCAGTTTACATGTGTTTTGTGGACTTGGAGAAGGCATTCGACCGCGTCCCTCGGGGGGTTCTGTGGGGGGTACTCCGGGAGTATGGGGTACCAGGCCCTTTGATAAGGGCTGTTAGGTCCCTGTACGACCGGTGTCAGAGCTTGGTCCGCATTGCCGGCAGTAAGTCAGGCTCGTTTCCGGTGAGAGTTGGACTCCGCCAAGGTTGCCCTTTGTCACCGATTCTGTTCATAACTTTTATGGACAGAATTTCTAGGCGCAGCCAAGGTGTTGAGAGGATCCGTTTTGGTGACCTTAGAATCGCTTCTCTGTTTTTTGCAGATGATGTGGTCCTACTGGCTTCATCAGTTCGTGATTTACAACTTTCACTGGAGCGGTTTGCAGCCGAGTGTGATGCGGCCGGGATGAGGATCAGTTCCTCCAAATCCGAGGCCATGGTCTTGAGCCGGAAAAGGGTAGCATGCCCTCTCCGGGTCGGGGAGGAGGTCCTGCCCCAAGTGGAGGAGTTTAAGTATCTCGGGATCTTGTTCACGAATGAGGGAAAACTGGAGCGTGAGATCGATAGGCGGATAGGTGCAGCGTCCGCAGTGAAGCGGGCGCTGTACCGGTCTGTCGTGGTGAAGAGAGAGCTGAGTCAAAAGGCAAAGCTCTCAATTTACCGATCGATCTACGTTCCCACCCTCATCTATGGTCATGAGCTTTGGGTTATGACCGAAAGAACAAGATCTCGGATACAAGCGGCTGAAATGAGTTTTCTCCGCAGGGTGGCTGGACTCTCCCTTAGAGATAGGGTGAGAAGCTCAGTCATCCGGGAGGGACTCGGAGTAGAGCCGCTGCTTCTCCACATCGAGAGGAGCCAGTTGAGGTGGCTCGGGCATCTGGTTAGGATGCCTCCTGGACGCCTCCCTGGTGAGGTGTTCCGGGCACGTCCCACCGGGAGGAGACCCAGAGGAAGACCCAGGACGCGCTGGAGGGACTATGTTTCTCGGCTGGCCTGGGAACGCCTTGGGATTCCCCCGGAGGAACTGCTCCAAGTGGCTGGGGAGAGGGAAGTCTGGGCCTCCCTACTTAGGCTGCTACCCCCGCGACCCGACCCCGGATAAGCGGAAGAAGATGGATGGATGGATGGATGGATGGGATCCTGAGTACACAACTTCGTTCCATCTCATGTACCACATGTGAAGCGAATGACAATAAAGAACCTGGTCGTAATGTTACGGCTTTTTGTGCAAATGTCTAAAGATCCAATTCATATTTCTTGTAATCCAAGTGCGTTCATGACGTGTCTGGGATCACTGAAGCCGCTGCCAATCAGTTGTTTCCCACAAAATAGCAAAGACTGAATTACAAATCCAACAGGTCGTTTTTGTTTCCATTTATAGTTTGTTGAAATTTTCCACTTCACGGCTCCAAGTTCTACTACAGAATGTGACACTAAAAACAACAACCTGATCTTAAAACATTGACAAGCCTAAAACTGTACATTTTGATTCATATTCCTATAAGACCGGCTGCCAGGGACTTTTAAGTCCATGACTCTTGTGTGGGTCCTGAAGCATCAAGTGAGGGGTCAGGAGGTGATGGGCTTTCACTTGATCCCTGTTAAAGTATTATAAGCCGTGTTTAACCAACAGAAGTCAGGGTTAAAGTCTCGGTGGTTGTTATTTCACAGGTCAGAGGCTGAAAGGTCTGGAGCACTGCAGTATAGAAGACCAGCCTCTGCTCATCTGCTGTAGATGATCTGTGGAGTCTGTCAGGTTCCAATAAGTCATCAGGTTTTCACAAATCTTTGATGTCACTCTGCCCAGATGTTGAGTAAATAGCTTAGTCATTTGGACATTTTTTATCTTGGTGGGTAAATATTAGTCTTTGCTCGTCAGACTGGATTACCGGTATATTTGCCTGCTCCGTATCTGCATCTATTTATTCACATATTTTGTGGCTTTTATAGCAAAATGCCTAAAGATACAATTAAAAGTTTTTTTTTTTATACTAAGGAGTCTGGTGTGTGTCGACACGGCTCACTAGAGCATTTTGATGTCTGGTTGGTCAAAGGTCAGCGTTAAGTTGCCTCAAAAGCAAAATAAATAAAATAAAATTGAAATAATGGAATACAAAAACGATTAGCTGAAATTTAACAGAAAAACGGCTTAGAGTTGCAAAACGAACCCAAAAAATTACATATGAAATAAAATATACTAGAAAACAGCTAAAACTCACAAAGAGGGTCAGCCTGGACTTTTTATAAAATGTTGCTGAACAAATTAAACGGAATTACCGTAAGTCTTGCGAGTTTGACATGACCCTGTACAGATCATAAAACTACCATAGTTTAATATTTTAAGAGTGTCCGGAGGTAAAACACACACAGGTCCAATCAGTACCGGACCTGTGGGTTCGGTGACAGTGACTCAGCACCTGTTTCTAAAACCATCCGACAATAATCCCAGGAAGCTCACAGTCTAAACAACAACACAGTCTCCATGCTGCTGTTCTATCCTCTACAGCAGCAGAAAACCTCCAGTCAACTCAGTTATAGGATGATATCAAAACGTTAGAAAGATTTAGTTCCTTTAAAATCATTTGAAACTGTCAGCTACAACAATAAAAGCTTCTAATTTTAGGACTCAAAACATCCTAAATCTTATAAAGGTAAAATAATAATAATAAAATATATATTTTAGCCTCTTTGACCTTAAAAAAAAACTTTTTTAACTTACTACCTAAATTTAGCACTAATTAAATAGTTTTTGTGTTGTTTTTAGCCTAAACAAATAAATAAAAACTAGCAAATATTACTTAAAGAAACATAAATAAAGATCATTTATCTTGGCTAAAATGAGCTAAAAGTTAGGGTTAGTAAATAAAATGAAGCAGCAGAAACAGAACAGTACCTCTGTGTGGAGGACGGAGACGATGCAGAGCAGCTCGCTGGCACTGAACCTGGAGTGAAGTCAGCAGCGAGGGACGTTCTTCTCTGCCTCATTTGAGGATCAAAGGTCGTCCTGTTCAGAGGTCAACATCCTCATGTTCCTTCCTTACAGTACAAACGACAGGCCAATTAAAACCATTTACAGTAGGTGAGGCGGCAGGAAGACTGCTGCCTCGGGCGTTTTGTCTGAACAATAATGTAGAAAAATAAAATGTCTTACAGAACCTAAAGGCTGACATTAAATCTGACTATTAAAGTGATTTTATGAGTTCGTTGTGTAAGTGCTGACAGGTGATCCAGATGTCAGAACAGATGTGTGGAAACCTTCATTTCTTTTTGTGCTTCTTAAAGATCCAGATTGTTCACATTGTAAATGAAACTGTTTTAAACTGATCTTTTTATGACTAAATGAACCTGCATCTGTTGGAACTGAGACATAACACAGCAAAATGTGTAGTTCTTTGCTCAGTGTTAATCATTTTGAGTTGGAGGGTGTTGATTTTGGAGTTGTTTTAACACATGTAGAGAAATTTTATAGAAAAACAGCTTAACGCCAAAAATACACTACACACGTTACGGCTCCGCCCCGCTCCGGTCCGACCTCCGCAGCAAATACGCACTCATTATAATCAATGAGAGAGTTTACACTGGCTCCGCACGGCGGCGGCGAGCTGCGGAGAGCGGACGGCAGTCCGTCAAAATTAGAAATTTTTCTATTTCTGCCGGACGCCGGAGCTGTGCCGGAGTCAACTTTTGAAGATTACGTCGCACCAACAGGAAAAGGAACGAGCACAACTTCCGTATTTACAAAATAAAATCACCACGGGCGGACTAATCCTAGCTCTATACGGATTTATTTGTACAAAAATGCTGTCAAACTATCATTTATGACTACGCCTACAAACGCAATACAAGAAATAAAAAGAAATACAAGAAATAAATAAAGTATTTTATTCTGAAATGTAATACATCACTTCCTGTTGCTCAAACCATGTCCTGTAGCTCATTTACGAGAGAAGATCAAGGCAGCAGTCTCTACTGTTGTTCTCCTTCTTCCACCGAGTGAATTGTTTTGTTCTGACTTACTTATTTATCACTTGATTTATCGCGCGATCTCGCAATTCCCGCGCATGCGTCTCGGAGCAGTGCATCCAGTCAGACCTGAGCGAAGCGCAGGTAATGGAAATTGGACTCGCACAGCTGCGACCTGCGGAGCGGGGCGGAGCGGAGCCGCATACAGTGTATTTTTGGCGTAACGTGAAACGAACAAAAAAAATTACGGCGTCGATCAAGAGGGTTAAATGTTAACACCTGTGACTGAGTTAGATTCACTCCAGGTGGAGTTGATCAATGTTTAAGTTGTGCCAGATTTTATTACTGTGCTAATTCCTGTGGTGCTGGGAAGTTTTATTTATTTATTTTAATAAATGAAAAAAAGATAAAGAAAACATGTTTTTATGTATTTATTTCTTTATTTACTTGCTTGCTGTTTCTGGTCAACACATTTGAACTTATGATATATTTTTCATTATATATGATTTTTATATGATTGTCTATTGTTGTGTGTACCTCATCTGTGTTCTTTGTTTAAAACAGGCCTCTCTTGTAAATGAGACCTTGTAGCTCAGTGAGACTAACGTGTATAAAGGTCGAATGAAAAAAGAAACTGTAAAGAGTGTATTGTGTGTGTTAATTTGTAGCTTGACTACAAGAATTTTCAGTTCCCATATCAGTCATGTCACTCGGTGCAACATATCGCTATGGGAAACTGCGCCCCGCGCGATTACCTGAAGGAATACACTCACGCCTTTACGGCCGGGGCGTCAGCGTCATGGCAGAGACCCCGCCCTCTGGGTATTTAAGATGCGGACACCCATCCTACTCTCTCTTATTGCCCTTCACCTCGCTTAAACCTGAACACTCTTCTCGGATCTTCTCTGTACTTCATCGCTCAACCAGAGATGAGCTTGCTCCCTACACAGAGCGTACAGAGAATTTTTTTCCTGCGGACTGCCGGGCTGGCGAAAGCTGGTCCGGCACATTTTTCCTTCACCCCGAAGTTTTCTTCTCCTCTCTCCACAGACTGCTTCGCTCGACTGGCGCTGACTGCGCGACACCGCTACCCTGCTAATGAGTAGCAGGCTAGCCGGCGAAAGCGACGCGAGGAGGGAGACGTCTCCGGACAACGTTAGCACTGCTAACGAGCTTAACTCTTCTCAGCCATGGCTCCTGAGAAGGTAATGCGAAAACCCAAAACTCAAAGAAGACCAGCAGGCCAGCGAGCCCCAGCTCCCGTGCCTTTTCTCTTCTGCTTTTCTGTTGCTCGGTTAGCGAACGCTAACTGCAAGGCACGCTACCTGCTAGGCTACAAAGCTAACAGGCCAGCAGCCATGAGCAGCTCAGCGGGAGGACGTCCTCGGACGAGGAACTCTGGCAGGCTGTGAGCTCCGGCTCCCGAACCTGCTTCAGTGGATCCGGCTACCCCCTTTTCAGCAGCGGACACCCACGAGGCCTGTCCGGTCTGCTTAGGGATGCTACACGCAAGGACACTCAAAGTTTTTCTCGCGGATGACCCCGGAGAAAGGAGAGTGGAAATCGATCAGCGCTGCTAACACGATTAGCGCGGC
>JBBPBX010034935.1:0-21112 GCA_038048925.1 Garcialebias charrua
GGAGACCACAGACAGTACGAGTCGGGAGTAACACATCTAGCACCATCACATTGAACACAGGGGCCCCACAAGGATGTGTGCTGAGCCCCCTTCTATTCACCCTGCTAACACACGACTGCACACCATCATACAGCTCCAACCACTTCATCAAGTTTGCGGACGACACAACAGTGGTGGGTCTCATCAGCAACAACGATGAGACGGACTACAGGAACGAGGTGAGCCGCCTGGCCTTGTGGTGCGGACACAACAATCTCACTCTCAACGTGGAGAAGACAAAGGAGATTGTTGTGGACTTCAGGAAGAAGGATGCCCAACATGCCCCTCTGACCATCAACAGCACCGCAGTGGAGAGAGTAGACAGCACCAAGTTCCTGGGAGTGCACGTCTCAAAGGACCTGTCCTGGAGCAGGAACACTGCAGCACTGGCAAAGAAGGCTCACCAGCGTCTCTACTTTCTCCGCAAGCTGAAAAGGGCTGGAGCTTCAACCCCCATCATGAGCACCTTCTACAGAGGTGCCATAGAAAGTGTCCTGACCAGCTGCATCACTGTGTGGTTTGGTGCATGTACTGCATCCTGCCGCAAGAGCCTCCAGCGCATTGTGAGAGCAGCTGAGAAGATAGTCGGCACCTCCTTCCCCTCACTGCAGGACTTACACAGCAAACGCCTCACTCGGAAAGCCCACTGCATGGCAGGTGATCCCACACACCCACTACACAGCTGCTTCAGACTGCTGCCATCAGGGAGGAGACTGAGGAGTCTCCAGGCTCGAACCAGCAGACTGAGAGACAGCTCTGTTCATCAGGCAGTCAGGATGCTAAACACTCTGCCTGCTCTGCCCCCCCTCCCATTTGAACTGCCTTAACACTAAAACTTTCTCACACATTACCACACAACACAAAGATTTTAACACTGGACTCTGTGTCATCAAACGGGTTATTCACTAAACTCTCGGTCATGTGCTCATACAGTTTGCACTACTTCTCATACTTGCACTAATGTTTGTATTACATCACTGCCTATAATCATAATACTGTTTACATTCTCTGTTTACATTTATTAATACTGTTTACTTTTATTACTACTGCTTACATGTAATTACTACTGTTTACATTTACACTACTCTAATATCTACACCACTGCTGATACATATACAGTGTGCTCTGAACGGTCTTATTTAGGGATGCCCAATGTGCCTTACTGCATATGCCACTTTTTGCCTCTATAACAACATCAACTACTACCTCATACATATACTGTGTACATTAACTCATACGCTGCTTTGCCACTTTGCAAATGTCAATGCTAGAAACCTTTAGTTTATTTTAGTTATACTTTTTATACTCTTTTTTTATACTAGTATGCAAAAACTCAGGACAGTATTATGTTCATTAAATGTTTAATGTTTTAGTTTTAGAGTTGGTGTAAATTTTCATACTCTTATACCACTATGCAAAAAACTCAGGACAGTGTTAGTTTTACTATTTTATGCTTATGTCTATTATTATATGTTTCAGTGTTTCAATGTTTAGATGTTTACTGTTGCACCGAGGGACTGAGAGAAACGCAATTTCGGTCCTGTGTATGTCCTGTACAGTACATATTGCAGATCTGACAATAAAGTTGACTTTGACTTTTTGACTTTGAAAAAAACTTTGAATGATGTTGGACATGTTGCAGAGGAGATGTGAAGAGGACCCTGTTAAATATGGCTCTGTGGTCTTCATGTTGGATGCCATGGCCATCAAGAAACATGTCCAGTATAATCCCTGTACCCAGAAAATGTCTGGATATGTGGATATGGGTGATGGCATGGATGAGACTGATGTAGCCACGGAGGTGCTTGTTTTTATGGTGGTTGGTCTACAGGGTCATTGGAAAGCTCCAGTCGCCTATTACCTCACAAAGTCTCTATCACCAGACACACAAAAGGTCCTGGTTGTCCATGCTCTGGAGCTTCCTAGCCCCAATTGCAGGGAGGGTAGTGAAAGGACCTGGAGGGTTTAGATTACTTTTTCAGGTCTTATAAAAAAAGGTTCGTTCACAACTGTTTACATGCACAGCACTCAAAAATAATAAAAAAAATAGTTGCTGTAGCATTGTACACAAGACTCTGTATTGTATGCTGTGTTTGAGTGAGAGAGTAAAATAAATTCAAATGAACAATCAAACTAGTTTTTTTAATTTAAAAATGTATACATTTATTAATATCCCATGCCATATGTGTATCTTTGTTAAAGAGCATAAAACAAAGTATTTAAGCATGAAAGCACATACTTTTATTGAGTAGCAGTGTCACACGTCATAACCACATCTCTGACGTTTATAACAAACAAAACCGTGTGAAAATCGGGTAAGAATTCGTGAAGTTATGATTGTTTTTAGTGGAGCATACAGCTTCTTCAATACAAATAAATGCGCTGGGAGCGCGAAATATACCCATCCAAGATGGCGGCCGCACGGAACGTCCGCTCCAATAGGCAGCTCCAGTCCGTAGGGTATCTAGTGTTTATATAATATCTATGGTTTCACCAGCATCCCAGTAGGAAATTAGCTCTTTTTTTCCCTTCATTATGGCTCCCAAATGTATGTGTTTTTTGATATATGTAGGGTACTGTGTTAGGATAGGCTAAGTGCTTGGTAACATACAGTATTGTACGTATAAGGTGCAGTATGTACGTATGTTCCGACTTACGTCTATATTCGGTTTACGCCGCCGCGTAAGAACGGATTTCCGTCGTAAGTCGAGGACTACCTGTACCTGAACCACCACCTCTTCACCACAATGGACCGGACCAGAGTCCACAATACAGTGAAGACTGCACTGATCTGTCTGTTGATCTCACATTCCGTTCTTCCCTCGGTTGTGAACAAAACCACTCCACTTGGGGCAGCCCCAACCCGGACTGGGCAAAGAAAAATATAAAAGTATATTTTTACAGGTCGATTATGCTCATGGTTACCTTTGGTAGCAATAAACGAAAAGTTTATTTTTGTGTTGTGCTGTAAAACCTTTGTAGAACACATTGCTTTCTGAAGTTGGAGTCTGGTCAAATCAATTTAACACATTTTGTACTTAAATAAGCTTAAACCTCAAATTATTTATACATTTGTAAAATTAAAGGACTTTCCCCCCCTCCTATAAAACTATATTTTTGTCATTTCTTGAAAAGTGTGAGTCGGGCCTGAAGATGACGGCCTGCTGGATGGATGAGGAGCTCCCTGTACAGATAAACGCATAAACACTCCTTGTCCTCAAACAAAGGCATCAAGCAGGCATTTCATTAGACCATTGTGCGATATGGCAGGCCGCCGCTGTGAATGTATTTATTAGTTTGCGATACATGGCTTTTCCTGTTGTTCCCGGGGCAGTGGATAATGCTGGTTTTGTTCACGGCCCAGTGTGAACGGCGCCTCAGCTGCCAGCTGTCAGGGGTGATACCGTCTCATTTGGATTCCCAGCCTGCTCGCTGAATGGCTAATTAGATTTGCCATTTTCAATCCTCTGATTGCCATGCATAATAGGACAAAGGAGGTGACAGCATGTAGCATTCAGATTCAACTGTAACAATTAATAACTGCGGTGATTAACATGCATGTTGGGCACCATTGATCGTGACATTACCTGCAGTATGGATGTCCCTGCCGTTTCATTTAGAAGCCCAGATATAGATTGTTATTAATAAACTGCTCTCTGCAGCTGAGAGAAGGTTATTAATTACACAAATTAGCGAGAGCAGGGGTAATCAAGTTAGAGCCGTTTCATTCCCAATAATTGATCTAATTTTTACTGACCACTCCTGTTCGGGGTGTCACACCGGCCCGTGTGAAGAGAAATCACCTCATTAACAAAAGTTTAATCCTAATCATAGTTCTTGGTCTGCCAGGCTTTAAGGTCATATCTGAATGTCAGAAGCATTTGAAATTGATTGGTGGTAAATTGAATCAATGTCATGTTTGGACAAAAACAATAACACCTAATGGATGAGGCAAGCCCACACTAAACAAACAGGGCTATTGGGAGGTGTGGGGAGGAGTGGGGAGGTGTGCAGTGAGTTTGGATCGAGTCTGCCACGTCTGCCATAATTTGTTTTGTCTATAGTTGGAGAAAAGTCAGTTCTGTTGGTAATTTGCAGCATTTCTGGGAACCTGTTGGTGTCAATGCAGGAAGGACCTGCAGAGACTAAAGTGAGACCAACTGAGCCTAGAAGTTCTCGTAATGTTGGCAACGATTCAAAACTGTTTTTAATCTTATCTTACCAGACACTTTTTACATCTACCATTCCAAGAAAACTGACTTTGAATAAATAAACGCTGGAGTTTGTTTTAGGTTCTTCCTCAAAGCAACAGTGCAGATTTTCTAAAGTGGGTTTCTGTGTAGAGTTTGTGAGCGGTCAGTGTCCTACCTGTTGTAGAAAACTCAACCACCTCAATTTGGAGAAACAGTTTGATTTTTACCAGATTAACACGCCAGTGGCTACTCTGAGTGGAGCTGAGACCAAGCAGATTGCTGCCATCTTAGAAAAACTTTTTTACGAGTCGTTCATGTGAATGGTGGTATTTTTGAAAGGAAACCCAAAGCTCAGCGAAGACTCCAGTTAGAAAACCTTGAGGGGAAAACAGAAGAGTACAATGACAAGAACATTTCCGGTTTTACTTTGCTGCTTGGCTTCCTGATGCCAGTGGAAAGGTTCAGTGTACGATAAGATCCATTCACATCTTTCAGAGTTCAGGACAGACTGAATTTAACATTAAGACCATTTTTGAAGTTCAGCATATCTGCCAACATTTGCTGATGGTAATGAGGGACAGCATACAATTCAATTCAATTCAGTTTATTTATATAGCCCCAAGTCACAACAGAAGTCGTCACAGGGCACTGAACAGAAACATTTATATATAAAATAATAATTTAACATTATTTATCTGAGGCGCAGACTACTTTGAGTTTAACTCCATCACAGATCTCTCATCTTGAGCAAGCATGAAGGCAACAGTGGAAAGGAAAAACTCCCTCATGAAGAAGAAACCGTTGTCAGAACCAGGCTCAGGACAAGCGGACATCTGCAGGCTTGAGAGGAACAGGAAGGAGGAACAGATACACAATGGCAGGTCAAGAATCACACGTTAAGATAAAAATAGTATAAAATGAAAACTATTCAATTTTAACAAATCATTTAAGGAAATGAGGTCAGTTTGTCCTCTAGTAGTCTAAGTCTATAGCAGCATAACAAGCTAACCCTAACTATAGGATTTATCAAAAGGAAATGTCTTCAGCCCAGTCTTAAAACTGGACAACGTGTCAGACTTAGGACAGAAACTGGAAGTTGGTTCCACAAGAGAGGAGCCTGAGAACTGAAAGATCTTCCTCCCATTCTGCTTTGGAAACTCTAGGAACCACAAGTAAACCTGCAGTCTGAGAGCAAAGTTCTCTGTTAAGAAAATATGGAACAACAAGATCTCAAACATAAGATGGAGCTAGGTTGTTGGGGGCTTTGTAGGTTAGAAGTAAAATTTTGAATACTTATATGTTAGCAAGCGCCACCACGCAATGCGATCCTATGGGATGTCTGGGACATGGAAAAAGTTTAGAATAAAAAAAAAAAAATGCATTTTCCAGCTCTTTAAAGTGCATTTTACAAAAATGCTTAGGATTTTTAAAACAATGTCATATCAACATTAAATATTTATTGTGAGGTAAAACATCAAAAAAATATCTGGTTTTTGTTGGTCAGGAGAACCACCTGAAACCACTCATTCATGTGTCACTAAAGCACACAACAAATGGTGCTGTAATAAGATGCTTACTGGCTGTTTAAGACCATAGTCCATGAGACGCAGCACTCAGAGCTCCTGGGAAACTCCTCCTGCTGCTTCAGTAAACGTCACCGCATGGGTTTCTTCCTGCCAGAGTCTCCTCTCCATCCCTGCATCCACCTCTGGGTCACAAACCTCTCATGAAGAGAGCACCACACGTTTCAGCAGACAGACTGCTCCATTCACATCTGTAATGATCTCCATCCAGGAGTTTTTGACCATTTCACTCATTTAGTGAGTTTGAAGAGTCATACAGCACATTAATTTCCACATTGACGAACACGCCCACAAACCTCTGATGATCTTTTTCCTGATGAAGGAACAATTTTAAATGTTCATTTTATTTTTTAAACTCATCGTTGCTAAACTGAACGGACTCATCTGCATATTTACTTGCACCTTGTAGCTTGTTCATAAGTAAAGACCTGTTTATAATTTTTACTGTATTTTTTTAATGGTGCCAAATAAAGGCTTTGATAAAAGGACATGAATTTATTTCCACGTTAATTGTACAGTTCATTTGGTTCTGAAAAGTCAATCTCTAATTGCCCTTATCCACCACTATTACTCTGCCCCAACTCCGCTCAGCTTACCATGGAAAAATCCCTATTCCACCAGTATTTTTTTTAGCTGATTCTGCCCTTTTGTTGTCCCTGCTCTCTGGTGGGACTGTTAGAGCTGAGTCGGGACATAAATGTGACGTCAGAACACTGTCGGTCACTGATTGGTCAGGGGGCGGAGTCACTGGATCTCGCTCAGAAACTTTTCACCAATCTGCCATTTGCAATTTCTCGTAACTTGGAGCAGCGGCTGGATCTATTTTTAATATTTTAAAAACAATAATGACAACATCGAGTTTAATGCTGAAGTCCAGGCGTTTTTTGTGTTTGGTGATGGACGACAAAATTCGAGCGAGCCAGTCACCGCGGAGGATCATATGAGCTGCCGACCCATCAAAGCACGCGAGGCTGGATCCCGAGCCCCGGCCTCGTGTGCTCACAAAGATTGGATTCCGAGCCCTGGCAGGCGGAAGGACCGGGACGGAAAGTGGAATTTCATTTCATTTCATTTCATTTATTTATTTATTTAAGTTAGGACAATGCATATTAATCAACATAAAAGCAGTTAGCATCAATGTAAATATGCCGGAGTTAGCACAATAGCTAATTTGCATCCGTTGTCCTAAGGCAGGTAAGAATAAGAAACGTCCCATAAAACAAAAGAGCGGAGAAAAATACAAACATCACCTATATAGCACATAACACAACATAAAATTACAATAAAAATATGATGCCATAAGAATAGACAAAGTAATCTACACATGAGTGCACTTCTGATTAGTTTTCAGCCAAAGTTTCAGAGATTTTTTAAAGCTGGAGTAGGTGCCACAGTTCCTGATGGAAACTGGCATCATCAACATCAACATACATTGTACATAAAAAGAATACATTATATGTATAAAAAAAAATAAAAATAAAGTTTTTTTTTTAATCAGTGAAGAATAAAAATAAATAAACTTTGCCGGCTTTATCATGAAATCTTGTTTTCACTTTGACTTAATCTGTTAATTAAAGTGAAACTAAACCCAAATTTAACTTTTTTTAGCTGATAAACTTCCTATAATGTGTTAAAAATGTTTCAGAGCACTATTTCTGTGTTAATTTTCATGTATTTGTGCGTATTAGTTAAAATCGGCAATATTTGGTCTAAAAACGTGTTCACGGTAGCCCTATGGGTTGAACTGGTGAATTGCACGTTAATTTTACTATTAGTTCAAATGCTCAGTTGTGACATGGCTGCTCAGTTGTGACGTCACATCGTCTCCTGCCTGAGTATAAAAGAGGTTCAGCCATAGCCACTCCCCTTGCAGAGATCGTCTCTGTCTTCCTCCTTTCTGTCTGCGCGCACACACACACACACACACTCGCGTTGCGACAGTCTGTAACATACAAGCACCACTGATCGATATACTTTTCAGATTAGCAACTTATTTATTTTAAGAATACTTTTCACTTCATCAAAATCTAATCAAAACTCCAGCGTTCTAAAAGTAGGTGGTTGTATTTGTTTCTTATACTATGAAGGACTGCTCTTGTGTAATTGCCAGGTTGGTCGAGAGGTAACAAACTGGATTGGCACCCAATGGACCGGGGTTCGAATCCCGGTCACGGCATTTTTTTTAAGCCTTTTGTTTCGGATAGATCGGGTGAGAATAGATAAATACATCTACATAATAATACTTTGTGTTGCTTGTTTTAAGTGGTTTATTACTAATGTAATTTTAACATTCAGAAACAATGACAGTCTCTCGTCCTGGCCGCACCTCCTCACTCACCCACCACCTGCCTCCCCCTCCTTTCGGCGGTGTCTGTTGACACTCCCATTTTTCTGCATTTTTCAAATCCTGGGCTGGGGCGGGGCTATCTCTGGACGTGGGGTAAGTTACACTTTAAAGTTAACTCAGCTGAAAAATCCTAAAAAGACATTTATTGGATCTGTCAGGATCCATTATCTTTTACCCGCTTCTTCCATCTTTGGGTCACGGGGGTCGCCGGTGCCCATGTCCAACAATCAATGTGCGAGGGGTGGGGTACACCCTGGACAGGTCTCCAGTCCTTCAAACATGTTTAAAGAAGAGCCTTTGGTTCAACTTTATTCTAACTTACAGATGTACAAATCAAAAAACAAGAATTATACTTTAAATCAAAGCTAAAATAAAGTCTGTATACAAGAAACAAAACCACATACTGTATCTAAATTGAACAAAAGACACAATGAGTGCAAAAACACCAAATGATGAAGAAAAATACGGAATTTTAAATATAGATGTTTATGTAGAATCCAGTTCCTTTAATTCAGTTTATTTAGCGCCAAGTCACAACAGAAGTCGTCTCAGGGCACTGAACAGAAATATTCATATATAAACATAATAATTTAACATTATCTGAGGAGCAGACTGCTTTGAGTTTAACTCTCACTTTTAATGGTGAACTAGCCTGGTTAAAACCAGACCCTTGTCCTTCACTTCGCTTCAGACAAGGGTCTGGGACCTTTCCATTTACAACCGATTCTTGCTGGAGGCGTGGCCTCTGCTGATGGCTGCTCCCCCGTGGTCTGCTGAACTTGACTTCAGCTCCGCCTCCTGCTGATTTTCTCTCGCTGCCTTTGAATATTCTGTGTTTATATGTTAATAAAACGTCCTAATAAAATAAAATAAAACCATGGATCGCTGGTCCAACACACCAGAAGACCAGGAAATCTGATGGGACTCGGGCAGCAACTTAAAACCCGAGTTTAAATCTCTCGTGACAACCTGAGACGTTTCCTTGTTCATTTCACTCAGCGGAGGGAGAGGAGGATGAGGAGGAGGAGGAGGGAGCGATGATCACTTACTTTTGGCAAAAAAAAAGAAAAGAAAACTCCAGATAAGGGATTAAGAAGGGGAAATTAATAAATTTGTGTCACATATAAAACAGTCCTGCATCGCTTTGAATGAGAACATGCGAATGCTCGTTGGCTGCGCGCTCCCCCGTGGTCTTCTGAACTTGACTTCAGCTCCGCCTCCTGCTGAATTTTCTCTCGCTGCCTTTGGATATTCTGTGTTTATATGTTAATAAAACGTCCTAATAAAATAAAATAAAACCATGGAGCGCTGGTCCAACCAGTGCTTTAAGTGGGCCGGAACTCACCGGAACCCAGTTCCACCACTTCTAAAATTTAACCCTGAGAGTACCGGGACTTTTTTTAAGAGTAAGGTGCGTTCCGGAACTTATTTTCGTCTTCTTCACTTGAAAGACCCATGGCAGACGGCATAATTTCCCCCTGACTGGATTTCAAGACAGAGCAATGCATCTTCTCGACAATAAAACATCTTTGGTGGAGCGCGTCATTTGGCCAATCACAACCTCAGGACAGACGGGGGGAGGAGACAACAGCGAAATCTGTTAAAAAACAAACAAACTCTGCAACGCGACAGAGCGCGAGGGAGGCGGAAGTAGAACAGGCAGTGTTTCTTGACGATACGAGAGAACCCAGCTGATGAAAACATGACAGAGTCATAAACTAACTTCACCACGGTGTGTATGAAGGAACAGCTGCAGGCAAGTCTCTACATTAAACCACATCTATCACTAAATCAGAAACAGTAAAAACCCCTCCTAAATTCACTGTTGGTGGTTATTAAAATGTCACCTGTTCATTGGGTAAAGTTAATATTTTTATACATGCAGTTGAGTGTCACCATTGTTTAGTAAAATGGCATGTTGTGTTACAAATAAAACTAAATAAAAATTAACAAAATAAAAGTCAATTGCACCCCTAAAGCCACTGTGATAAAGTGTCACATTAATTTAATTATAGCCACAGGAGTGAGTTTAAAAACAGGATGATGTCTATATGATCTAGTTGAATGAGGTGTCTCTAAAATATCCTGATTCATGATCAATAATAATTTAAACAATTTTTTAATCTGTCCACAGGACCTGACTTTATTTTGTTAGATGTCTCTAAAATAGTTATTGAATCAAGTGTTTACATGTAGGTAAACATAGATGTTTAACAACTTGTTAAAATACACCAGAATGCAGGAAATGGCTTC
This sequence comes from Garcialebias charrua, assembly GCA_038048925.1. Taxonomy (NCBI): domain Eukaryota; kingdom Metazoa; phylum Chordata; class Actinopteri; order Cyprinodontiformes; family Rivulidae; genus Garcialebias; species Garcialebias charrua. The sequence goes on from JBBPBX010034935.1 coordinate 10,416, forward strand.
TACTTTATTCAAAATTTCTGGCAAAACATCTTCACCAGCATATTTAAGAAATGAGTTTTTACTTTTAGTAAGTATGTTTTATTTATATAGCACATTTCACAGACATGAGAGTCACATACTGTAGTGCTTTACAAAAGGAAAAATAAAATCTTAAAATCACAGAAGTACTATACAAAAAGGTAAAACATAACAAACTCTAAAATCAATGTACAAAATTAACCAAAAGCCTGTCTGAAGAGATGAGGGAGGGTACCGGCACTTATTTTTTTCCACTTAAAGCACTGGGTCCAACACACCAGAAGACCAGGAAATCTGATGGGACTCGGGCAGCAACGTAAAACCTGACTTTAAATCTCTCGTGACAACCTGAGGCATTTCCTTGTTCAGCGGAGGGTGAGGAGGAGAAGGAGGAGGGAGGAGGGAGCGATTACTTGACTTTTGGGAAAAAAAAAACAAAAGAAAACTCCAGATAAGGGATTAAGAAGGGGAAATTAATAAATTTGTGTCACATATAAAACAGTTCTGCATCGCTTTGAATGAGAACATGCCGGTGCTCGCTGACTGCGCGCTGGCAGAGCCCTTTTATAGGGCTCTGCGCGCTGGGACAGGTGGGGGCGTGGCTTAGGGTCCAAAACTCCGTCCCTTCTGTTCTCTGATTGGTCCGGTCAAAAATCGGCCGGAGAAATCGTTGTCTATGGGAGGAATCCCAGACTGTGCAGTGAAGGGAAATGAGAATTGAGCGGAGCTGTGCAGGAAGGCGAGGGCCAGGCTAGGGCTGAGTAGGAGCAGTGGAAAAGGAGCATAAGAGAGCTTAGTAGGAGTTAACAATGAATAACTCATGAGAAGTTGATTTAAAACCAAATCACAACCCAGGCGTGTTTCTCTAAGATGGGAAAGTTGCCAGCAGAGCAACAAATCCTGTTGAATCCGGCAAAGCAAAACATGTATGAAAATGACGATTTTTTTCAGTTTTTTCAGAATGTAGTTTGTATTAAAACCTTCTCTACACCTCACACTTTCACCCCTACCTCTTTGCACAAAGAAACAAAACACACACAAGTCAGATTTCTCCCCACCCCACCACCACCACCTGGCAAAACAGCAGCCATTCCCATCATCCGGAGCGTGTGAAAATTCACACTCATTTTTCACAACACATCCTTTAATATGTGCTGCTCCCTTCTTCTTTTTTTTTTGTTCTAACTTCCTTTCCGCTCCTGCATATGAAATTCCTCCATTCTTTGCTGCCAACCCCAAAAGATGCATCCAATCATCTCCAAGCGATGGCAGTCACAATTTTCTGTGAACAATTTGCTCCCTTAAGAGGAAAATTGCTTTCAATATAAGCTCCCTTTGAAAGACAACAACAATAAAAAGATACAACTGTAATACCGCCACCTCTGTCAGCACTTGTCTGGGACAGCTTCAGCGGGAGCGTATGACTGGGGGATGAGGTGCTTACAAGTCAGCCTTGTAATATCAGCATCTGTGTGAGACAGTCCCGGCAAATGAATCCCACTTTGAACATAACAGCTTGGCACCGCATGAAAATGACTGCTATGAGCAGCAGTTGTCAGATATGCTCCTGTCGCCGCGATGGTGAATTGTCATTTATTATATGTTGTGCCTGCCTCTGTCGGCTCCCGTTGAGTGTGCGTATTGATTTGCAAGAGCAGAGAGGTGCAGAGGTCACTTTGATCAACACTCTGCAACACGCAGGAATCACACTGGGCTGACATTCCATTACCTGAGACAAAAGGGAGTCAACGCAAAGAATATGTTAAGGAACACTGAACTTCAATACAGCAATATGACTATAATTAACAGAGGAATGGATTGCTTGTGTTGAAATGTCTGGAGGCTGTCTGCTCCTAGAGACTATTGTGCACAGGAGACAATTGTGCTGTCTCTCCTTGATATTACGTTCTTAACCTTCTGCCTCAGCCACTCTTCCCTTGGCCCTTGTTGCTCCTTTCGGATCGACTGTGGGCGTTTAGGTGTTTTTAAAATCAAAGATCAAAGGAGAAAGTAAAAGTAATGTTCATTTTATGTTATTTAATTTGATGGAACAAAGGTAAAGAAACTGTTAGCTGTGTGTTTGCAACAACTGACTCAGCAATACAAACTTTTCTAAAAAAATGGTAAATGGTAAATGGAGTTTACTTATATAGCGCTTTCCAGGCCCTATGAGGGGCCCCAACGCGCAGTACACAGTACCAGCCATCCACCCATTCATCCACACAATCATACACCAGTAGCTGTAGACTGCCATGCAAGGCACCATCCAGTCCTACCGGGAGCAACTCGGGGTTAAGTGTCTTGCCCAGGGACACAACGAGGTATGCAGTGACCTGGGATCGAACCCCGGACCTTCCGGTCCTGAGCCGGCTGCCCTGCCTCTACACCATCTCGGCCCCTTGGCTAATTTTTTTTCAGAGTTTGACTCATGTGGACCTATAATTACATTACAAAAATGAAATGTTGAAGGTTGAGTAGAGTTGTCCTGTGTTGAGTCACACAGAATAAACTTGCAGGTCTAAGCCAAATAAATTAGACAGTTTATTCCCTGCCTTTCTTTTATTTATTTATTTGTTTAGATGTATTTTCAGTACAGTCATCAATGTTGTGAAATTAGGACCCAACAGAGGCCGATAAGGCTTTAACCAAGAAAATAAAACTTTGCCCAGACCAGAGAGCGAACAGCACGATGGAGGAAAGAGTGAGTGAACCGGATACTGTATATGCTAAGTGGGGTGATTACTGAGTGAGTACAGCTGAGGCTAATGAGCAGATGAACAGGTGTAGATGATTCAATGAAGGCAAAAATCACTGAAGGAAATAAGGACACAAGGCAGGAGTGGGTAAACATACTGAAAACAAGAAAATAAACAATAAATATCCTAGATGTGGATTAGTGCCATTTTAAATCAACTATCGTATTTTATGCCGTACACGTCACACGTATAAGTCGTATGTCTAATAAAGTGGAAAAATCCATGAATATGTCACTTTGCTATATATGTCACATCTATTGTGGTCAGTGGTCACCGCTGACGCGTCGCATTTGTTACGCGTCACTGCTGAAAACCCGGAAATTTGGGCTGAACCCAGAAATGTGGTGCGGTGTTGTGCCAAAAATCAATGGGCTGCCAAATGGCGGCCGCAGGAGCATGCACAGGAGGACTTTAACAAGAATTTAACAAAATTAACACAAAAACAAATATTTGTTTGCTCAAAATTATAGTAAAGATATTTCTCAGTTTAACTTTTACTTAATAAATGCACTTTGATGGTCAAATCAGTTAAATTTAGCCGGGGCGGCGCAACGAAATGAAGCTGATTCGGTTGCTCCAGGCAGACGATAGTGAGAGACTATGGCAAGTTGATTGTGTCATTAATAGCTACTTTTACCTATTACATAATACAACCTTACTACTCGAGTGCCATCTAGTGGCAGAAAATGTTAGTGCTCAAAAATTTCAATCAGAATGAATGAAAACGGTCATATCTCAGCCAAAAATTGGTTTATAGATATGGGGAAAATCCATAAATACGTTGCGTCAGGGTATACGTCACAGAGCATGCAATTTATGCAAAAAAAAAAAGCAACTTATAGGCTGAAAAATACGGTAATTTCAAAACGTTCACAGCAAATTATGAATACAGTTTAATAGACTTTGCATTGTTGTCACCTTTGCATTCCACTGATATGCTGGCAGGAAAATTGTGATATTTCTGTTCCAACAAGCTGCTGCTGCGTTTTGTACTCGCTAATAACAAGTGTGAATAATGGTAATACAAAATTGATGGAGATGAAAAGTTTTACAAAATAGAATTTTGATGAGATGCTATGATTTTATTTTATTTTTAAGATTTGACCTGTTTTAAGATGGCAGGGATTCACTTTAGTCAGCCCTACTCAGCCCAGCTGTTAGCTCATTAATCTAATTAAATCATGTTTTGAAAAAGCTCTCTACAACAAGTAAAATGTTATTTGTTCATAAGCTTCCACTGAATCTCACTGTAAAAAAATAAAACTGAACTATTGATTTAAACAGAAAAATCCAAACACTTTTAACTCCAAACTTTTATCAGTAAACCTGACCAAACCTTTTTACAGAACAATTGACAAAGTAGTGTTAAGTGATCGGGATGTGCCTTATATGTATTTTCAACAATAGATATTATTGAACTGAGTTTGTATGAAAGAACACCACAATGATGCTGCGTAGAAAAGTTACTCGTCTTTCTCCAACATTTAATCAAGATATGTTTTTAAAGAGCAAAATCTCGCCGACTCGATCTGACAGCACCGGTATACTTGAACACCAGGTCGTTGGCAATAATTAGAGAGATGATTGTGAGCGTAGGTGTTCACTTTGACTGCACTGCTGCAGATGAAAAGGCTCTCGTTGCTCCTCTTTGAGCCTGGGTGACTGGCGTTATTGCGTGGGCCAGCCTCACTGCTGTCTTTTCCATGCCTGTCAAAGTCATGAGAGGATCACTTTATCATCATTTGTCTGCTGTGTCTGATGCTATTGAGTAGGAGGCAGCCCTTAGGGAAATGGGGGGCAGGCTGGCTGCTGTATTTGCTGTATGCCACGTTTTTACTTAGTTGCTACCTTGGCTTTATCAGGACGGTTGTTGCCACCTGTCAAATTGCTTGGTGAGGTTTGTCCCACTGCTTGCAAAACCAGTAGACAAGCCTTATGGTATTTACTCAGTATGATGGTTTGTCAAGTCCTCAGTGGCAGAGCGGCTCTGCAGGGCCTGGCAATATTTACACCCATACAGAAAATCTTGTCCTACAACGCTGGCTCCGGCTGTGCAGCCGTTCCTTTCATTTCCGGAGATTTGCCATAATGCATGTAAAGTCTGAGGTTTATTTTGCAAGCTTTCATGTATCCACCATAAACTCAACAGCATATCTACTTTGAAGGGAAATGTGTGCAAGTAGACATGTGGACGTTGATAGTACAAACTGAGTTGAATGTTTTAAAGTCATTATTGTATGTCACTTAAGTGAGTAAATATAAGTGCAGTTAAAACAACTTTTTAAACTGAATCGTACCTGTTTGGGTCAAACCTAAAAGTTATGTTTTGCTCGATCTTGTGTTGTGTTCGGAGTGTGTGCTGTGAACGACTCTCAGCTACTACCACATCAAACTTACTTTCCATCTACTAAGTCATTTTGCGTTGACTACGTTTGATCAGCTGTCGCAGCCATTTTGAATCAAGTTGACTCCAAACCTTAATCATAAATCGAGCGTTTTCAGATCCATCCTGTGATTCATTAAATATTTGACTAACAGGGAAACAGGGTTGTGTCCAACACTTGATAACAAAAGGTTTATCACTTTAATCCAAAAAGTTGTACATTGGTAGCATTCAGCGTTTTAGCTGGGGATGATTCTCACCTAAAATCACACACACTTTTAGCTCAATATACTGTACTGTATACAGGAAACCCCCGATTTACGAACGAGTTTGGGACCTAAGAACGGTTCGCAGGTCGATCTGTTCGCAGGTCAGACCTTCCGTACCCTCGTCACTCGGGGATGTCCTGTATTTTTTTTTTTTTTTTTGTGGTACCAAGTACTGTACAGTACGTACTTCGCCTATCCTAACACACCTAACACAGTGTAATTAATTAATACAGTACAGTAATAAAAATATAAATTAAATAAAAATATAATTTCTTACTTGGAGGTGGTCAAAGCCGCTGCTGCGTCCCGTGTTAGCTCCCTTGTTAGCTTCTGGAGCTAGCCAGGCCGGAGGTGTTCTCGCGGCGGCCTGGCACCATCGGCGATAAATCTGCAGCTGCCTGGGACATCCACAAAGTTCACAGAGACGTTTCCAGCTCGTAATTAATCCATATGAAGCCATCCTGGTCACCAGTCTTCCAAACCTGGCTGCCTGCAGCCGTAACTATGACCTAAGATGGCGTCCGGTGTTAGCTTCTGGAGCTAGCCAGGCCGGAGGTGTTCTCGCGGCGGCCTGGCACCATCGGCGATAAATCTGCAGCTGCCTGAGACATCCACAAAGTTCACAGAGACGTTTCCAGCTCGTAATTAATCCATATGAAGCCATCCTGGTCACCAGTCTTCCAAACCTTGCTGCCTGTAGCCGTGACTAACCTAAGATGGCTGGCCTCCGGTGACTGGAGACCTTCTTCCTGTTATGACCGACCTTCTTCCTGTTATGACCGGAAGTTGCGTAATTATTGCGCAATCATGACAAAAATGATCAGAAATGATCATTTTTATCATAATTATTATTTATAAAGCCTTTAAAACAACCACAGCTGCAACAAAGTGATGTACACATGAAATTAAGAACATTTAAGCACAAAAAAAATAAAAAAAAAAATTTTTTTTTTTAATACAGTAATGTCATATTTTTATTAAATATGATACGTTCGTAGGTCCGGGACGCCGTAGGTCGATGGAGTCGTAGGTCGGGGGTTCCCTGTATAGTTAAAGTTGACCAAGTTTAGTGTTTTTTTTCTAAGGTTACCGGTAGTTAGCTCTGGCAGCCATCTTGAATTGAATGGACGCACATAACCAAAGACAATAAGACATCATCACCCACCTTCACATTTGGGCAACAAGAAAACCCCTTCCACAGATTCAGTATAAATAATGCTGTAAAGTCACCATGTTCTCGAAAATGAATAAAATTCAGTCTTTGTCAAGTTAACCTCTAGTTTAATCGTTCTCTTACTGTATTCTTAATCTCTAACTTTTTTAATTAAATCAAAACATTGCAAAGAAAAGAGAAAATATAACTGAGCTTTACTCTACATGTATATTCATGACAGATCAATGTTTTACACCTAAAAAGAAACAGAATTATAATACTTTGTATTGGAATGAGGTTAAGGCCTTCTGTTTTACAAAAGCAGAAGCATGCTGGCTGCATCAGACTGGTTGGTGTGACTCAGACAAAGCCTGTTTATGAAAGATGATTGGTCACTTGTTAACTATTATGAACAAAAAGGCTGATGCTGATTTTGTTAGACATTACAGATGAGTCAGTGTCTGGCAACCCGTGAGTCACTGCCAGTAAGACAATACCTGCTGGTTTATCAAATTCTGCTATCGTCCAAAACAAAGAGTTCTCCTCCAACACGACAAAGATAGTTAACATCTAAATAGAATAATAAATAAAGAAAAATCCAACCATCTGTCCATCATCCATCCATTCTGGCATTATGTACTGTATGTATGTATGTATGTATGTATACAGTTGGCTGTACATAACTAAAAAAAAATAAAATAAATTGTTTCAAGGTAAAACTTATTTCCTTTGTTAACAAACCCATTTAACAAAGGGTACAGAGTGAGGCATAGCAAAGCATGTGTGCATTTATTTTGACCAAACTTGAAGACACATCCTCTTCACACTTATCAGAAGTTTGATAGAAGAGTCAGGCATCACTCCAAGTTGAGGCACAACACAGTCTTCTTGGGAGATCCACAGTAAAAAATTGATTAATATTTGCTATCAGAATGACACTGTTTGATGCATGGGAGCTCTCCACATGTAAATGAACACTTTACAAGAGATTTATAGCCTCAACGCCAGAATGTAAAGTTCAAGCAGCAGATTAGCATATTTATATTACAAGTTACTGATAATATGCAGGGTGGAACAGCGTAAATGCACTTCGTTTGTCAATGTACATTTGTTACAATAAAAACAGGTCTTATTAGCCTCAGCGACCCGATGTGTAAAAAAAAAAACTAGCTGTCCTGAGCAGAGAATGGACCACACGTTGACTTCATATTACAAATTCAGTTAGGATAAAAACATGACATAAATTTTATTATGTACGGTAGGTTTATGGAAATTCTGAGATATCAAAATTACAGAGAACAACATTTTTATAAAATAACTGTTAGATTAACGTTTGAATTGAGGTGGTTTAGAGATTTTATTTAATTATTTAAAGACTCTTAGATGACTAGTTTTAATATGTTAGTAGAACATTCTAAAAAAGTTTGTGAGATTTGTCAAAAGACAGCCTAATACTGACTTCAGTAAAAACACACTTTCTTTCATCAGTCTGAGTAACCGTTTCAGTGTTATCAAGGGCTGTTGCAGGTATGAGACACCAGATATACTTCAATAGCTTGTGCGATATGAGTAATGAGGAAGAGCATATGTTGCATGAAGCATGGGAAAGACGATACGGTAAAAAACAAAACACAATATATGTGTAATCGAATATGTGCCATATGTTGACCATACATACAGGACCTCCCATCTTTGCTGAGGTGAAAAATGAAATTAAATATCGCAAATTAGAAAATCAAATTAGGATGATTAACAGGAGAGTAACGTACACTATTGTTCTGAACGAGGCATTTTCCTGTTTGCCTGTCACTCAGAACTCTTATCCCACTTTTAAGCATTTTATTTTTTTTAAACTCCTTAACACCTCATTACAGAATGTTCCTTGGCAAGGACCTTGCCGGGATTCCAGGTGATAAAGCACTTTGGTTCTGGAGCAGGCCAGACCAGCAGGAGAATAAAAGTCGCCTCCTTCACTCCACTTCCCTGTTTCAGAAAACGGCAGATCTGTGTGCAGTATGCTTGTTTTCAAATTTACTGCACTACGTCTTACGATCGGGAGGGTGTAACTGTTCATTTGACACCTTCATTCTGTAAATGCAAACTGTAAACAATTTTTCCACACACACAAGAAGCCCACTAGCCACTTAAAAATCTGTGGATTTACAAGGGAACACACAGTATGTTGGTAAGGGGGTGGCCAAAACAATTTAAAATCCCACATTACATTTAAAACACCAGAAAGGCTCATATATTTGTATCCAAGACATCTGTTGTCAATATTTAATAAAATGTTAGTTTTTCCAATCATTGGGCATAAAAAAACTAACTGAAGATTGATGCACATATAATTTAATTTGGTAAAGATGTGAAGCAGTTTCTGTTGTTGCATTTTCGAAGCTGATGTTGGCCAGGACGGCGACTGAGACCTCGTGCCGCAGTTGAGCCATGAATCTCCATCATTTTAACAAGGAGAGACAGGAACCAATTTAAGAGATTTACGCTTTTAGTTTTTGTTCTCTCAAATACGAATGAACTGACATATCTGTGAAGCAATGATGAATACGTTAAATCCAATCAGAGTGTAAAATGAATTTTAACGGGCTTGTCGTTACAGTTTAAGCCCCGTGGTGAACTTCTCCTTCTGTCATGTTAATTCAATTACCCATCACGATGATCTCCACAGAATGCAGAAACTTCTGAGCCATAAAAAGGGTTTTAAGGGCCAAGCGTTGCATGTTAGGAAAGAAAAGATATGTCCTGTAATTGAATAATAAACAATGTCCAAATCACATTATAGTCTTCTAGAGTAATTGGATTAGGGGAGGGGAAAATGGAAGTAAACCTCATAATAATAGAGTATGAAGAAATAGATTGGGAGCGGTATGCTGGTCATTGATGGGACAGGAGGGCTCTGTGCTGCTGTGTTCTGCTGTGAATGTGCCACTTTCCCCCTGCCTTGCCTTGAGTCGAGGTTTCATAGTCAACCAAACAAGCACGGACAAGCTCACTCACACGTGGATGCAAACATACGTTGCTGGTAACTGTGAATCAAAGCATGCAAAAATTGTCAGGGTCTGTCTAAGGGGAAAAACTCTAACCGGCTCTGACTTCAGATTTATTTCATTATCACAACCCCAATTCCAAATATATTGGTGCATTGTGTAAGTAAATTGGATAAATCATGCAATGATTTGAAAACCTCATAAACCTATATTTAACTCACAATGGGACATAATACACACATCTAAGTTCCCTTTCAGTTGGTCTCTCGGTGCAACATACTTGCTATGGGAATTGCGCCCCTGCATGATTACCTGAAGGAATATACTCACACCTTTACGGCTAGGGGCGTCACCGCCGCGCCAGAGGCCCTGCCCTCTGGGTACTTAAGCGGCCTGCGCCCCTCCATCTTTCTCTTTTTGCCCTTCACCTTGCTTAAACCTGAACTTCGTGGGACTTCTCTGTTGTCGCATTGCTCGACTGAGGTGAGCTTGCTCCCTACATCAGAGTCAGAGAGTCAGAGTCAGAGAGTCTTTATTGTCATTTGCACCGCATGTGGTACATGTGATGAAAACGAGATTATGTACACGGGGTCCCAGTTACATCCAACAACAAATGCAAGAGAAAAACAGTAATAACATCTAGAATTAACTAAGAGAAACATCAACTAGTAATACACTAAGCCCTAATGTAGTGGAAAAACATCATTATAAACAGCAGCACGAACATGAGTCTGTATGAGCAGATGGTCACAGATGAACACAGCAACAAGAAAACAGATCAGCATCAGCATGATGTGATATTTTGCAGTGTTTATTTTATTTTTATTTATTCATGAGTCTAACAGCCTCAGGGTAGAAGCTGTTCCTCAGTCTAGTGGTTCTACATTTGATGCTCCTCAACCTCCGTCCTGAGGGGAGTGGGGCAAAGAGTGAGTGTGCTGGGTGAGTGAGGTCTTTCATGATGCAGGTGGCTCTTTTCCTGCATCTGGAGGTGTAAATGTCTGTGATGGTGGGGAGACTGACTCCAACAGACTTCTGTGCAGCCTTCACCACTCTCTGTAGAGCTTTTCTTTCTGCAGCTGTGCAGCCTCCATGCCACACGTTGATGCTGGAGCA
>JBBPBX010034937.1:4373-26374 GCA_038048925.1 Garcialebias charrua
TATACATTTAAATCTACTTGATTTTATTTAAAAACTCATTTTTTTTATATTTATGCATTAAAATGAAAGATTATATACATCATTTAATAAATTATCTACTTTATTGAATGTAATTAGTATTACTTACTAACATTGTTTAAATAATCAAAGATATAAAAAGATATAAAACAATCAAGATTATATTATATAAATTTGTGTGACTGGTTTACATAGAAGTTATGTGAATTTAAATGGGTGAAATTGTCATGCGCATGCGCAGAACCTCACACAACGCGCATGCTCAGAACACACACACATCGCACATGCGCAGAGCCTCATTTTTGAGCGCGTTTGCTTGCTTCTCTTGGGAAATATCTTCTTAACAGATACCAGTAAGTATGTTTTTTTAATCATAATGCATGAAGTTGGTTGGTATCAAAATGTTTTATAACAGGCGATTTGGATATTGACTCAGCTCGTGTTAGCTAACGGTAGAGCTAGCCAACTAATATAAGTCTTAGCTAGCGGCTAGCTACAATATAATTTTAAATTTTCGTTCGAGACAATCGCGTGCCGTGGAAGTAAAGATTCGCAGGTAAAAGAAAGGTGGGGGTACGCTGGGTTTCTTTCCCCCAGTTGCTTCTTAGCAGCTAGGAGATACACGAGTGAGTCGCAGCTCATGTGTCCGACGGCAGCCTTCTCTGGTCGGACTGTCTGTCGCAGCCCAGCCTCCTGCTCAGGGCCTATGAACTAGCCACTTCACTGTTAGCTCAGTGTCTGTTAGCAATATACTGTAGGTCATAAACCACACGGCCGAATTTCTTTAAACTTGAACGTAATTACTTCGTGGTCATTTACAAACTATGAGCTGTATTCGAATTTTGAGCTAAAATTCGATTTATTTATAATTTATTTGCGCAGTGCATAACACATAACCACAAGACAAACGGAGATTTTTCTTTAACGTTTAAAAATCACAGAACCTGTCTCAACAGGTTTAATAACATTGAGTATGTCTCTTAAAAGAACGCGGTTCTAGTGAGTATCACATACAGGCTAAAACTCTTTGCGTAAGTTGCTTTTAATCCGATTTTGTTAGATGCTACTCGCAAGCTAACGGTTAAGCTAAAGGCTAAGCTAGCGGGCGTCAACAGCGCCTCTATAGCGGCCACGAAGAGTAATTACAGTCACTTTGTGATAAAAACAAGCAGAACATTTACACAGAATAGATGATGAAACCTAGTCTGCATTTAATGTAAAACAACATATTTTAAAGTTATTCTGTGCACTCCAGTTTATTTTAAATAAAACGTTTAAAATAACAAACAAGAAGCATCTTTTGACTTTGTTTTCACAAAAATCAAAACAAAGATGGCAGAACAGATTTGAACATGTCACAGGACAACAAAATCACAGATTTTTATTTAAAGTAACATCTTTAATATGCTGAGCACACAGTGCACGCGATGATTTGGAAGACGTCAAAGTGAAACAATTTAAATCCAGAAGAGAAAGTTCATTCTCAATAGTCCAGGTATCAAATCCGCTCATTCTACTTTACTTTATACTATTCTACTTTGCTGGGTGAGCTCATTCTGGGTTAAATCCAGAAGATTTGACCATTGCGTGAATTTATTAAGGAACGTGAAGGACGCGGGTTCGCGCCCCGGCCACTACACACCTTGGGGTGTCTATGAGTGCACATCTAATTCTCCAGCTCCCCGAGCGCGACTACGCTGCTCGCTGCACCACCTGGTGGTGGTTGGGTTAAAGGCAGAAGACCAATTTCGTCTGTCAAGTATGGGAAACATACACAGATGACAAATGTGACAAATTATTATTATTATTAAGTTCTTGGAACCCTTGTGCTATAAAGTCAGATAAGATTTTTTTTTAAGGTAAAGTTTTTTTTTTCATGATGTTAAATTCCTTTTTGTTCTAACAGCTTTCTGCACAACGAACTGACCCTCGTCGAAAATAAGATTCACCTGACTTTGAATTTCAGTGATAAAAGGTATTGCAAATTTTGTCCCCAAAAGCTTTGGAACATACAGATGTTTGTGCTCCAAATAAATTATAAAAGTAATCATTTTTCTGGTTTGCAGGAAGGAGATGAAGACCAGTTTGGAGAAGTACGAGATGAACACTCAGATGAAGACGGTGAAGGAGAGGAAGCATGTGTGACCACTACACAGCCAATGTAAGTGTAGTGTTCTTGTCATTAGTCAGTACTTCAGCCTTTTTATTCAGAATTTTTTTTATTGTTAATTAATTCCTGTTTATGTAGTTTGGTGGAACAGGTGATGTGATGACTGTGAAGAAAAAAGATTTACATCCTCGAGACATCGATGCCTTTTGGCTCCAGCGTCAGTTCAGTCGTTTCTAACACTTTGAGATTTTTGTTAATGAAAAGTGCGTTATAAATTAAATTCATTCTTATTCTTATTATTCTATGACGATGCCATTGTCTCTCAAAAGAAAGCTGATGAAGTCTTAGAAATCCTCAAGGTTTGTCTGTCGACATTTGTTGATAGTTGACTTGTGCCCACACACACACAGATCTTTTGGACACCCTTTTTCTCCTGTTTTACAGACTGCCAGTGATGACAGAGAATGTGAGAATCAGCTGTTGTTGGGCGTCAACACATTCGATTTCATTAAAATCCTCCGTCAACACCGTCGCATGAGTAAGTCAAGTCTGGCTGGATGAAAGTTTGCCGCAACGTTCTGCCATATTGTTTTTATTTTGAAATTGTTTGTGTCTTTTCACACACACACACATAGTTCAGTATTGTACCATGCTGGCGAGCACTCAGAGTGAAGCATACAATGAACGTATCATAGGGAAAATGGAGTCGGATCAGGAGCTGTCAAAGATTCTCTACCAGGTTCAGGAGACAGAGAAGGAGGACATCATTCGGGTAAGAATTCCTGTTTGTGAAGTTATGCCATAAAACCATTTGTCTGTGTGGACCATCACAGCTCGGTTTTGTTTTCTAGGAAGAACAATCTCGCAGGGAGAGGGTGAGGAAGTCTTAGATTTTAGATTAGATTTTAGTGGTCAAGGTTAGGATCACATAGCCAATCATTCTGTTCTCTTTATATTCCAGGACCTTGAATCCAGAGAGGCTGAGGCAGACATTGCGGAGAAGACCATGGGCATCTACACTGTCCGAGCAGAGGGTCGTGGTCCTGATGGTCCAGGTAATGGACGCTTTGCTGATGTTGGTGTTGTGCATGCTACATACATACATGCATGCTACATACATACGTACTACATACATTCATACTACATACATACAGAATACATACATACATGCTACATAACACATATATACAGTGCTTTAAAGAAATTTCTTCAAATGAACATTCACTTGGCCTAAGGATGAGCTGCTTAGATTTTAGTGGTCAAGGTTAGGATCACATAACCAATCATTCTGTTCTCTTTATATTCCAGGACCTTGAATCCAGAGAGGCTGAGGCAGACATTGCGGAGAAGACCATGGGCATCTACACTGTCCGAGCAGAGGGTCGTGGTCCTGATGGTCCAGGTAATGGACGCTTTGCTGATGTTGGTGTTGTGCATGCTACATACATACATGCATGCTACATACTGTAGTGGACCTACCCAGGGTCAAACTAAGGTTTTTGAACTGTTCCAGAGATGACCTTTACTGACCTCTCAGTAAAGCAAGACATTTACTACAAAATCATTCCATTAGTTGTAATCTTAGAACATAGTCACCAAAAGAGACTATTTCTATCTTTGATTTTATTCTAATGTGACCAAAAGAATAACTTTTGTCATTTTCATGATGTGTGCTTTTAAGCTGTGTTATTCTGTAAGAGTTAAACGGTGTTCACTGCTGTGTTAAAGGTGAAGTCTCGGGTCACAGAGACCGGACGGTTTTGTTTAGAAAGTCAGAAGACAGTAATCCGTTGTTTTTCATGAAAGGGCTCCAGCTTGCTGTGTCTTTTCCTAAACAAATCTCTCTCTGCTGCTGGCTGTAACCTTGGGTCTGATAAGGCAAGTGAACTCCTCTCTAAGTCTCTTTTTAAGTTCTAACTGGGCGGAAACGCTTCAGAGTTTGCTGGGAGCTTCGAAAGAGATGTGAACCTTCCCAAAGGGCTGTGGTACGCTTGGTCAAGAGCTAACGACCTTCGTCATCCAGCTGGGACTGATAACTTGCTGTTATGAGTCCACTTCGAATGAGCGTAAGCTCAAACTTTGTTATTCCTTCCTGGAATAAATTATCTTGAGCCAAAAAACCACGATTGCCACGGCTTCTGCCGACGAAAGCGAGTATCACCGACACCGACAAGGTAAACACGTCTGGAGTCCAGCTTGGACTTGCGGGACCGACGACTCGCCAGTCCAGAGCTGATCACAGCTCTTTACCAGAACCAAGACGGACGTCTTAAGGTAAAGGAGCCGCTGTTTGCTTGCTGGAGGTGTGATGATATCTTAGCTGGACGCGTACGGAAGAGTGTCATCTGGTTTCATAAATGCAAGATAAACTTCCTCTCTTAACCTCCCAATTCTTCTTAAATCTTTCCTCCTACTCTTTCCCCTCTCAATCTAAGCTGGAAACTAATTAAGTTTAAAGAGCCCTCAGACTAAATATGTTTAACATCTAGTATTTATGTCTGTTGTGTTAAATTTAAGTGTGCTGACGTATTTGAATTGAAAGAAAGTGAAATCATATCAATCAAGTGTAATGGTGTTAATTTAGTGATTTATTTTGAATAAATGGTAGTGCCTTTGGCATACCAACTAAGTTAACGTGTCCATTGTCACTCTATAGCTCTGTTTATTTATCCATCATAAAGATCACAGATATATTGGGTAAACTGAAAAAGAAAAGAATCCGTGAAATTACTATTCAATCTGAATAAGTAAATTAATTAAGGTAAAGAGGTCAGTATTAATATTGACCTCCTCATAATCCTTTACAATACATACGTACTACATCCATTCATACTACATACATACAGAATACATACATACATGTTACATACATAACACATATATACATTGCTTTAAAGAAATTTCTTCAAATGAACATTCACTTGGCCTAAGGATGAGCTGCTTAGATTTTAGTGGTCAAGGTTAGGATCACATAGCCAATCATTCTGTTCTCTTTATATTCCAGGACCTTGAATCCAGAGAGGCTGAGGCAGACATTGCGGAGAAGACCATGGGCATCTACACTGTCCGAGCAGAGGGTCGTGGTCCTGATGGTCCAGGTAATGGACGCTTTGCTGATGTTGGTGTTGTGCATGCTACATACATACATGCATGCTACATACATACGTACTACATACATTCATACTACATAATACAGAATACATACATACATAAAAACCAACATGGCGGCGCGTGCAAACGTTGCGGCTTCTCTCTCTCCCAGCAACACGGTGCTTTCGTCTGTCTTGTCCTGCACGCCGCAACTTGCCGGCACGTCTTTGTCTTGTCTACGTGTTCAAGAACGCAAGTATAGCCGTGAATTCCTGCTTGATGTCGGAAAAACCGCTCATTTGGGAATAAACAGCGAACTCCAGGAGAAGCTACATGAGCTCGAGGTGGAGTTACATCAGCTTCGTGACTGCGAGCTGCTCTGGAAGCCAGCCCGGACCTTCCCTCCATCGCGCCCGCCGTGGAAGTACCACAAGCGGCGTGACGCTTCACCGCGCCCGCCATGGAAACGCCACAAGCGGCGTGACAGGAAACAGAAGCGGGGTAAACGCGGAGGGATCAGAGCGAGGCTAGCAGCTAGCCCACACAGGCCGGCGATCCCATCCATGGTTCTGGCTAACGTGCGCTCCTTGGACAACAAATTGGATTATATACGCCTGCTGCGAACGACACAAAAGACTGTGAGAGACTGCTGTGTGTTTGTATTCACGGAAACGTGGCTCAACAACAACGTTCTGGACCATGCTATTCAGCTGGAGCAGCTAACATGCTACAGAGCGGACCGAACCCTCGAGGGAGGTAAGAGATGGGGAGGGGGGCTCTGTGTTTACATCAACAACGCATGGTGTCGTGATGCTGCTGTGGTCTACAAACACTGCTCACATTTAGTGGAGTTCATGACTATTAAATGCAGACCGTTCTTTTTACCGAGGGAGTTTACAGCTGTTCTGATTGTTGCTGTATATGTCCCCCCAAGCTCCAACAGCAAAGATAGAGGTGAGGCACTAAATGAACTATATCTGCACATCAGTGAGCAACAAACAGCCCACCC
The DNA here is from genome assembly GCA_038048925.1 of Garcialebias charrua. NCBI lineage: Eukaryota > Metazoa > Chordata > Actinopteri > Cyprinodontiformes > Rivulidae > Garcialebias > Garcialebias charrua. The sequence goes on from JBBPBX010034937.1 coordinate 10,601, forward strand.
TGATGCTTTTCTCATCACGGCTGGTGATTTCAACCATGCAGATTTAAAGAGTGTTCTTCCAAAAACATACAGAAACATAAACTTTGCAACAAGAGGAAACAACACCCTGGACCAGGTTTACACCACCATGAAAAATTCCTACAGAGCCATCCCCCTCCCCCACATTGGTGCTTCTGACCATATCTGTGTTATGCTAAAGCCAGCATACAGGCCACTGGTGAAAGTCACAAAACCAGTCCGCAAGCAGATACGAGTGTGGCCAGAGGGGTCTTCAGAGGCACTCCAGGACTGTTTTGACACCACAGATTGGAGTATGTTCAAAGAAGCTGCTACCACAAACAACACCACATGTCTCCAGGAGTACTCAGACACTGTATGTTCATACATCACCAAGTGCATTGATGATGTAACCAACCTTAAAACCATCACTGTTCGGGCTAACCAGAAGCCATGGCTGACAGCTGAGGTTCACAGACTCCTGAAAGCCAGGAATGCTGCCTTCAAAGCGGGAGATCAGGTGGGCCTGAGGGCAGCCAGAAACAACCTGGACCGGGGCATCAGAAAGGCAAAGAAGCAGTATTCTGGGAAAATAGCTCACCGTTTCAAGGACAGCAGGGATACACGCAGTCTGTGGCAGGGAATACAGACCATCACAAACTACAAACCACCCCCCCAGACCTGTGACAGCTCAGCCTCTGCGCTGAATGAACTGAATGAGTTCTTTGCTCGGTTCGAGGCAAGTAACAGCACACCAGCACATAAACTCCCCCCCTCTCCTGATGGCCAGGTGCTGACGCTGTCCTCAGACAGCGTAAGGCGATCATTCATCAAGATTAACGCCCGGAAGGCCTCTGGTCCTGACAACATACCTGGTCGTGTGCTGAAGGACTGTGCAGGGGAACTCGCAGCGGTCTTCACGGACATCTTTAACATCTCACTGAGCCAGGCCATCGTCCCCACCTGTTTCAAAGCCACCACCATCATCCCTGTCCCAAAGAAGGCAACGCCCGCATGCCTCAATGACTATCGCCCAGTAGCACTCACCCCCATCCTGATGAAGTGCTTTGAACGGCTAGTCATGAAAAGCATCACATCTGTCCTCCCTGACTCCCTGGATCCCTTCCAATTTGCATACCGACCTAATCGCTCAACCGACGATGCCATCTCCTCTGCCCTTCACACAGCTCTCACACATCTGGACACGAAGGACTCCTATGTTAGAATGTTGTTCATCGACTTCAGCTCGGCATTTAACACCATCATCCCCCAACAGCTCATCCATAAACTGGACAGTCTGGGGCTGAACACCTCAATGTGTAACTGGCTGCTAGACTTCCTGACCGGGAGACCACAGACAGTACGGATCGGGAGTAACACATCTAGCACCATCACATTGAACACAGGGGCCCCACAAGGATGTGTGCTGAGCCCCCTTCTATTCACCCTGCTAACACATGACTGCACACCATCGTACAGCTCCAACCACTTCATCAAGTTTGCGGATGACACAACAGTGGTAGGTCTCATCAGCAACAACGATGAGACGGACTACAGGAACGAGGTGAGCCGCCTGGCCTTGTGGTGCGGACACAACAATCTCACTCTCAACGTGGAGAAGACAAAGGAGATTGTTGTGGACTTCAGGAAGAGGGATGCCCAACATCCTCCTCTGACCATCAACAGCACCGCAGTGGAGAGAGTGGACAGCACCAAGTTCCTGGGAGTGCACGTCTCAAAGGACCTGTCCTGGAGCAGGAACACTGCAGCACTGGCAAAGAAGGCTCACCAGCGTCTCTACTTTCTCCGCAAGCTGAAAAGGGCTGGAGCTTCAACCCCCATCATGAGCACCTTCTACAGAGGTGCCATAGAAAGTGTCCTGACCAGCTGCATCACTGTGTGGTTTGGTGCATGTACTGCATCCTGCCGCAAGAGCCTCCAGCGCATTGTGAGAGCAGCTGAGAAGATCGTGGGCACCTCCTTGCCCTCACTGCAGGACTTACACAGCAAACGCCTCACTCGGAAAGCCCACCGCATGGCAGGTGATCCCACACACCCACTACACAGCTGCTTCAGACTGCTGCCATCAGGAAGGAGACTGAGGAGTCTCCAGGCTCGAACCAGCAGACTGAGAGACAGCTCTGTTCATCAGGCAGTCAGAATGCTAAACACTCTGCCTGCTCTGCCTCCCCTCCCATTTGAACTGCCTTAACACTAAAACTTTCTCACATATTATCACTCAACACAAAGTTTTTAACACTAGACTCTGTGTCACCAAACGGGTTTTCACTAAACTCTCGGTCATGTGCTCATACAGTTTGCACTACTTCTCATACTTGCACTAATGTCTGTATTACATCACTGCCTATAATCATAATACTGTTTACATTCTCTGTTTACATTTATTAATACTGTTTACTTTTATTACTACTGCTTACATGTAATTACTACTGTTTACATTTATTTACACTACTCTAATATCTACACCACTGCTGGTACATATACAGTGTGCTCTGAACGGTCTTATTTAGGGATGCCCAATGTGCCTTACTGCATATGCCACTTTTTGCCTCTACAACAACATCAACTACTACCTCATACATATACTGTGTACATTGACTCATACGCTGCTTTGCCACTTTGCAAATGTCAATGCTAGAAACCTTTAGTTTATTTTAGTTATACTTTTTATACTCTTTTTTTATACCACTATGCAAAAAAAAAAAAAAAAAAAAAAAAAACAACTCAGGACAGTGTTAGTTTTACTATTTTTATGCTTATGTCTATTATTATATGTTTCAGTGTTTCAATGTTTAGATGTTTACTGTTGCACCGAGGGACTGAGAGAAACGCAATTTCGGTCCTGTGTATGTCCTGCACTGTACATATTGCAGATCTGACAATAAAGTTGACTTTGACTTTGACTTTGACTTTGACATGTTACATACATAACACATATATACAGTGCTTTAAAGAAATTTCTTCTAATGAACATTCACTTGGCCTAAGGATGAGCTGCTTAGATTTTAGTGGTCAAGGTTAGGATCACATAACCAATCATTCTGCTCTCTTTATATTCCAGGACATTGAATCCAGAGAGGCTGAGGCAGATATTGCGGAGAAGACCATGGGCATCTACACTGTCCGAGCAGAGGGTCGTGGTCCTGATGGTCCAGGTAATGGACGCTTTGCTGATGTTGGTGTTGTACATGCTACATACATGCATGCATGCTACATACATACGTACTACATACATTCATACTACATACAGGTAGTCCCCGATTTACGAGCGAGTTCCGTTACAACGAGGCGCTCGTAAACCGGAAATCTCGTAATTTGGAACGGCCGCCACGTGTCTCGTAAGTCCGGAATTTCGCTCGTAAATTGGAACGGTTTTGCTAGCGCGACTACAAACACTCGTTTTTCATCGAAAAACTGCTTATGAGTGCATAAAAATGATCGGAAACGTGTGTCCACATGTTTAGCTAACGAACTGTGGTGAAAAAACACAGGAAAACTCAGTATTTTTTGCGTTTTTTCCAAAAATTCGCCAGCTCGTAAGTCCGGAACCTCGTAGATCAGAGCGCTCGTAAATCGGGGACTACCTGTACATACAGAATACATACATACATGTTACATACATAACACATATATACAGTGCTTTAAAGAAATTTCTTCAAATGAACATTCACTTGGCCTAAGGATGAGCTGCTTAGATTTTAGTGGTCAAGGTTAGGATCACATAACCAATCATTCTGCTCTCTTTATATTCCAGGACATTGAATCCAGAGAGGCTGAGGCAGACATTGCGGAGAAGACTATGGGCATCTACACTGTCCGAGCAGAGGGTCGTGGTCCTGATGGTCCAGGTAATGGACGTTTTGCTGATGTTGGTGTTGTGCATGCTACATACATACATGCATGCTACATACGTACTCATACATCTACTACATACATTCATACTACATACATACAGAATACATTCATACTACATACATACAGAATATATACATACTACACACATACTATATACATACATTCATACTACATACATACAGAATACATAAATACATAATACATACATCATACATACATACAACATACATGCATACATACAAACATACATAATACATACCGGGTACATACAGAATACATAAATACATACATACATACATACATACATACATACATACTACATACATACATACATATTACATATATACTACTAGGGCTGTGCGATATGACAATATATATCGTGGGGACGATAGAAACGTGTCTATCGTGCTACTTTCCTTCTATCGTCTCTATCGTGATAAATAAGAATGAAAAAATAACGGTCGCAAAGAAGCTTCATATTGTGGTTTTTCGAGATGACGGCGCTGCTTTATGTTTGACGCACGCGCGGGTTTGCGACACATGCTTTACGTTGTTAAACTCGAGAGCAACAGAGACGCAGGGGCATGAAGCCGGTGTCATCAGCTATCTATGGGTGTCACAACATGGAGAAACAGCTGTAATGGCAGCCCAAGAAGAACTTCTTTTTGTTCACATTCTTATAATTGTAACTGTATTTGTAGTAAAATAAAATAAAAAATAAAATAAAAACTTTGGTCCAAATTTTTCCTGTACACACACACACATCATGTTATATATACAACACGATGTGTGTGTGTGTACAGGAAAAATTTGGACCAAAGTTTTTTTTTTATATCGTGATATGTATCGTTATCGTGATATAAAAAAGTCCATATCGTGATATATGATTTTTTCCATATCGCCCAGCCCTATAAACTACATACATACATACATATTACATATATGCTACATACATACATATTACATATATGCTACATACATACATACATACATACATATTACATATATACTACATACATACATATTACATATACAGTATACTACATACATACATATATACTACATACATACATATTACATATATACTACATACATACATACAGAATACATTCATACTACATACATACATATATACTACATACATACATATTACATATATACTACATATATACTACATACATACATATTACATATATACTACATACATACATATATACTACATACATACATATATACTACATACATACATACATATATACTACATACATATTACATATATACTACACGCATACATACATATTACATATATACTACACACATACATACATATTACATATATACTACACGCATACATACATATTACATATATACTACACATACATACATATTACATATATACTACATACATACATACATATTACATATATACTACATACATACATATTACATATATACTACATACATACATACATATATACTACATACATACATATATACTACATACATACATATTACATATATACTACACGCATACATACATATTACATATATACTACACGCATACATACATATTACATATATACTACACGCATACATACATATTACATATATACTCATACATACATATTACATATATACTACACGCATACTACATATAATACATACATATTACATATATACTACATACATACATATTACATATATACTACATACATACATATTACATATATACTACATACATACATATTACATATATACTACATACATACATATATACTACATACATATTGCATATATACTACATACATACATATATACTACATGCATACATACATATTACATATATACTACACGCATACATACATATTACATACATACTACACGCATACATACATATTACATATATACTACACGCATACATACATATTACATATATACTACACGCATACATACATATTACATACATACTACACGCATACATACATATTACATACATACTACACACATACATAATACATACATACTACATGCTACATACATACATGCTACATAACACATATGCAGTGCTTTAAAGAAATTTCTTCAAATGAACATTCACTTGGCCTAAGGATGAGCTGCTTAGATTTTAGTGGTCAAGGTTAGGATCACATAACCAATCATTCTGTTCTCTTTATATTCCAGGACATTGAATCCAGAGAGGCTGAGGCAGACATTGCGGAGAAGACCATGGGCATCTACACTGTCCGAGCAGAGGGTCGTGGTCCTGATGGTCCAGGTAATGGACACTTTGCTGATGTTGGAGTTGTGCTGGAAGGTGTGGAAGTCCTCCATAACCTACAGAGTGTCAGCCATGCGTGCGTGATGCTTTATGGACTGATCTATGCACTCAACTTGAGCTATCCGAAAAGCCTGACCCGTACATTCGAGGTGTACCAGAAAATCCTGATGAACCTGGACTCAGCCAAGCTGTCACCAAAAGTACAGACACTGAAACTCAAATTGCCCCAGTGATTTGGCTGGCAATAATGCACATACACAGCTACCTGATTTTTTGTCAGTTTCTCCATCATACAGACTGTTTAAATCCCTTATAGTTTTTGAAGGGTGTGTCAGGAAAATACCTGTTTAATGTTCTTTTTTTTTTCTTTTGATGTTGAAGCACTTAACAGGAAGTGATGTGTGAATGTGGCTGTGTAGGTGAGTTCTTATGCAAGTTCATAGATGGTTGGTTTCTAAAATGTTTTAGCGGGACATATTGTATTACCTCAGCTCAAACCAGATTTTTTTTCTTGAATTGTTTCCAGATTCAGTGGAGTTAAGTGTTACAAAGATTTGTTCTAAAAGGTGCTTAAGTTTCTACAAAATCCACTAAGGTGAAGTCTTTATTTTTTTTACTTGTAATATTTTAGGAAAAGTATGGCCAAAATGGGACCTATGGTCTTGTGAATATGCACAAGTGAAACTTTAATTTTGATATTATAATTTTGTGTATTTAATATGATTTGAAGTTTAATAAAGATGTTGAAAGAACAACAACTGATTGGTTCATTAAGATTGTTGGTATGAATGGAAAGGAATTGCATAAATGTTATGCATTTTGATTAATTTAGTTCATTACATATGCATAAATGACATGTAATTAAAATAAATATATGCTATTTATATTGAATAATAAACCTGATTATTATGCAAATTAAAATAATATTCTTTATGTATTTGAAATAAATACCCTCAAGATTATTCATTTAGAGTAATTATATGTTATTAATTCTGAATACATAAACCTGAGGGTTATGCATTTAAAATAAATAGGCCTTATTACATGAATGAATATGCATCATGTAAGGTTTATTTCATAGGTTTGCCTTAAAATTATCTAATAAAAAGGCACGCAATTTTGTCATTTAATAAAATTACATAAATCTTAAAAATTGGGGTTAAATATTTCTGTGAGTGCACCTCCCCAAACGAACTGGACTTTCTAGGCAAACGGACTAGAGTGGATTAAACAGGGCTGGTGTGAATGCACCCTTAAACTAAAAAGTATTTGATGTTGAGAAAAGACAGTGGTAGTCATTTTGGTCAAATCTTGAAAATAACATTAGGCACAGTTAACTTTATGGAAAACTGAAACCAAAATGTGTTAGAGCTCGGAGGATGTGTTGAGAATGACTCTCAGATACTTTCAATATAAACTTTAGCACAGTTTCTATAATGGAAACTGTGGACTGTGTAATGTGCAACTTCCAAACTTTGAGTTAGAGATGACGCCCAGCTACAACCACACCCAAATATAGCTCAAAGCTGACTGAGATATAATGATATTTGTGTTTCTTTAGGTCCGGTGATCATGGCAGCTGTCTTGAACTGTTATAGTAAACCAAATGCTTCAATTTTAGAGGAGCAATCCATTGATTTATTTCAATCTCAAATGACTCCATCTCCCATGTTTTTATCGGTCATTTCATTAAAATAATTTTTAAATATTAGATCTTCCCCCTTTCAGATTCAACATCTTTTGATCTTTTACAAACAATGAGTTCTTCAGATCCACACTAAAATTAAGGGTTACATTTGTGCAGTTTTTAATGCTTTTTTTTTACTCTGTAAGGATGCTGTTTTGCATATGATGAGATGATTGTGTGTGAGAGAATGAGTGGTGCTTAATGTGGTGATCAGACCCCCCATGCCCCCATCATTGGACTGCAGGCCATCTCATCTGTCCCCCCTCCCCCACACCACCCTCCACCCAGTTCCTTATGACACAGAGCTCTGCAGATCTCTGGACCTCCTGTGTTCAGCAACCACCTGACATGTGCACATGTACTTTGCAGTCCTCTGTGGAGGATCATGAACAGGTTGAATCATGTAAATCATCATGTCTGACTAGCGAGATGTTGGAATATGTCTAACAAAGAAGAGACTTTTGAGAGCAAAACGAGGCATTAAAGGCCTCATTTAAGTTCTTTGTAGTGCTGATAAAACTAACAAAACTGGGTGACCTGTTCAAACACAAAGACGTGCTCCTCACCTCTGCTTCAGTCCCATCGCCTCTACCCTGCTCCCACTCGAACAGAAGAAATGTGTGTTCATAGCTGCAGGCCAGCAAGATGGAGGGCAGCAGAGAAAAGGGGGCGGGCAGGTGAATACCCTGGCAGGGTGCTGTTCTGCTGGCCAGAGTGCTGCTCCTCACCTGTCCTTATTGAGCACTCACAGCAGCTCCACACAGTGAGACAAAAGGTGAAGGGTAGGTGGGTCAACACACACATGCACAACACTTTCTTCCTACCTTTTCCCCATCTCCCTCTTCATCTGGCACTCTCTTTGCTTTCATACACCACCTCCCCCATCCCCAATCCAGCTCACCCACCACCAAACCCACCTGCATTCATCCTCCAGCGAGCCATGTGGAAGTTAACAGGCCTCTTATTCTGCCTCAAACAACAACAAAAGAAACGTGGAGCGATAGCGGCGCTTTTGTGTGGTTCAAAAGACGTCGGCATGCATGAGCCCCGTGTCTGTCTTGATCACAAAGACGAGTGACACGAGGGAAAATAGCACTTCAAATGATGCAACAAGACAGTGGCGACGATTTGCGGGGAGTTTTTGCAAACTGTGATCACACGTGTGAAACAAAGACCCCTTGACATTTGAAATGGATGGTTTGTTTGAGCTGAGATCAATGCCTCGGACTAAGGAGGAAGAAAAAGGTACAACGTAGCATAAACAAGGACACACACACACACACACACACACACACACACACACACACACACACTTTTTTTCCCTCTGTCTGATATTTACCTGCTAAGCAAACATGTCACAACAAGATTTTTTTGGATCATTCCACTTACTCCGACAGTAATTGCTCTGGAGGCTGGATGGAGAGCTTCTCTCAGGGCACAAAACATCATTAACATAATTATTGCATGAGTTCTTTTTATCCCCGTGTTTTCCGTTATTTCAAAGGAGTTGTATTTACATGATGGATCTTCAGTATTGACTGAATAATTTCTATACAGTGTGAATATGCAAATATCTGCTCCGACGTTAGAAAATACATATCCCACGTGCAATTATGTAAATTGTCTTTGGTTATTCATTCAGTTATTCACCCCTGTATTCGCTCATGCATTCATTTGCCATATTAGGAGCTGGCGGTGATGTCCTGAAAGCGGCAGGCTCTCTGCAGGCCCTGTGGACAGACAATAGGCTGAGAGAAAATCCTCCTCTCCAGAGTTGTGCTGCAGAGCTGACCCCCTCACAGCATCTATCATACGGAGGGAAACTGCTTTGAAGAGGCCTGTGCGGTCCTGCACACCGGTACACAACAAGGAGCACGCACGTGCACCCTTGACCTATTGTGCAGATATTTTGCACACAGACTTTTTTGTTATCATGCACAACGAGCTCTGTTTCATATCTTTTCATCAAATATGAATGATATGGCACTTTAAACCACAAATGTCATCAAATATATGCTTATTAGTGGAAAAAATAACTCTTGAAGAGCAGAAACACACAACAACCCCATAGTTGAATAGAAACAATGATTTGATCAATTAAATTAAATTAAAAAGTAAACCAGTTAACACTAGCAAACCCAGGGGAAAAAAAAAACACTAGAACTGCCATGAGTTTGTCAAAATGACAATTCTTCCATTAGGTGTCATGAGCCTGGGGGTGGATATCTTTGTTTGTGGGTAAACATCCCCTCCTGAGAATCTTCTCCCAGCTAATCTTCTCCAGTAGGTCAAAACAAAAGATCCCCCTCACACAAAGAACATTCATTTACATACATCCCCCACAAATTAACCACACATTCCAACAGCATTTCCAACTTGCTTCTACAGAGAGAGAGAGTTGTTTTCACCAGAGACTGCTCTGTAGGTGGGGGGGGGTTCTTACAAGCTTTGATCAAAAATAATGTTACACTGAATTTTATTTTTTTATTTTTTTTCATTCAACCTTTATTTAGTCAGGTAAATCTTATTGAGCCTCGAGGCCAATGAAACACATACATTAAACAATAAACAATAGAAAAGTAGCAAAAACATCCATCCATCCATCCATCCATCCATCTTCTTCCGCTTATCCGGGGTCGGGTCGCGGGGGTAGCAGCCTAAGTAGGGAGGCCCAGACTTCCCTCTCCCCAGCCACTTGGTGCAGCTCCTCCGGGGGAATCCCAAGGCGTTCCCAGGCCAGCCGAGAAACATAGTCCCTCCAGCGCGTCCTGGGTCTTCCTCTGGGTCTCCTCCCGGTGGGACATGCCCGGAACACCTCACCAGGGAGGCGTCCAGGAGGCATCCTAACCAGATGCCCGAGCCACCTCAACTGGCTCCTCTCGATGTGGAGAAGCAGCGGCTCTACTCCGAGTCCCTCCCGGATGACTGAGCTTCTCACCCTATCTCTAAGGGAGAGTCCAGACACCCTGCGGAGAAAACTCATTTCAGCCGCTTGTATCCGAGATCTTGTTCTTTCGGTCACAACCCAAAGCTCATGACCATAGATGAGGGTGGGAACGTAGATCGATCGGTAAATTGAGAGCTTTGCCTTTTGACTCAGCTCTCTCTTCACCACGACAGACCGGTACAGCGCCCGCTTCACTACGGACACTGCACCTATCCGCCTATCGATCTCACGCTCCAGTTTTCCCTCATTCGTGAACAAGATCCCGAGATACGTAAACTCCTCCACTTGGGGCAGGACCTCCTCCCCGACCCGGAGAGGGCATGCTACCCTTTTCCGGCTCAAGACCATGGCCTCGGATTTGGAGGAACTGATCCTCATCCCGGCCGTATCACACTCGGCTGCAAACCGCTCCAGTGAAAATTGTAAATCACGAACTGATGAAGCCAGTAGGACCACATCATCTGCAAAAAACAGAGAAGCGATTCTAAGGTCACCAAAACAAATCCTCTCAACACCTTGGCTGCGCCTAGAAATTCTGTCCATAAAAGTTATGAACAGAATCGGTGACAAAGGGCAACCTTGGCGGAGTCCAACTTTTACCGGAAACGAGCCTGACTTACTGCCGGCAATGCGGACCAAGCTATTTATATATATATATATATATATATATATATATATATACATATATACAGGTAGTCCCCGACTTACGAGCGCTCTGACCTACGAGCATCCGGACTTACGAGCTGGCAAATTTTTGGAAAAAACGCAAAAAATACTGAGTTTTTCTGTGTTTTTTCACCACAGTCCGTTAGCTAAACATGTGGACACACGTTTCCGATCATTTTTATGCACTCATAAGCGGTTTTTCGATGAAAAACGAGTGTTTGTAGTCGCGCTAGCAAAACCGTTCCAACTTACGAGCGAAATTCCGGACTTACGAGACACGTGGCGGCCGTTCCAAATTACGAGATTTCCATGTTACGAGCGCCTCGTTGTAACGGAACTCGCTCGTAAGTCGGGGACTACCTGTATATATATAATATATATATATATACTTATAAATATATATATACATATATACATATATATATATATATATATATATACATTATATATATCATATATATATATATATATATATATATATATATATATATACATATATATATATATATATATATATATATATATATATATATATATATATATATATATATATATATATATCACACACTTTATGGTATTGTAGGCCATTGCATTAGGTAATACATTCAGCAATTACTTTTACTTTAATACTTTAAGTATTTTTAAAAGCAAGTACTTATTTACTTTTACTTAAGTAAAAATATTAATATGGTACTTCTACTTTTACTAGAGTATATTTTTGTCTGTTTATTTGCACTTTTACTTAAGTACAGTAGCCCTGTTTCCATCCATTTTCATTTCGAATTTTGAGCTACCTCGCAAATATGTAAATACAAATTAATGCAGATCAGAAGTGTTTCCATCTACTGGCTTGAAGCGCTTTTTCCAAGCCGCGCACAGCGTCATTACGTCAGACGTCAGCGTCATTACGTCAGACGTCAGCACTGCGCATGTCTACAGTAGACCAGAGAGTAAACAGGAAGTAGCGGTTGAAAACAGAACCCGGTCACACATCTCGTCAAAATGGGGAGAATATTTCAGGTACGTGTTGCTATCGGGCGAGTTGTATTTATTCTGTCATGCCAACTAGTTTTAGCGAGTTACATGTTGTCCGGAGCGGAAACAGCTGATCAGTCACGTGACGTGAATGTGCGCTACGGCAGCACGAGTCGGCAAATGTGTTTCCATCTGTCGTTTTGCGCAGCTGCTCGGTTTCGCAGCTCCCAAAAACCACCTCAAGCGAGCGTATAAACTTTTTGGCGAATTTCAGGAAGTAACTTCGTATTTTGCCGTTTCCATTAAGCTTTTCTGCTGCGATACTTCAAAATGCGCACCTAGAAACCTTGATGGAAACACGGCTAGTGTTTGAGTATTTTCTCCACCACTGGATTTACCTGACTATATAAATATGCCCCAAGGCCTCCTCCCCGCCAACAGATTGGAATGGCCTCATATACATACCAATGGCTTTAAAAATGCTAATTCAATTTGTCAGTTTGACAATCCCATGGGTTGCATAGGTAGAATTGTCATTTTGACAAAAACTGGTAGAGCTAGTGTTAATGCTCCTCAACCTCCTTCCTGAGGGGAGTGGGGCAAAAAGTGTGTGTGCAGGGTGAGTGGGGTCTTTCATGATGCAGGTGGCTCTTTTCCTGCATCTGGAGGTGTAAATGTCTGTGATAGAGGGGAGACTGACTCCGACAGACCTCTGTGCAGCCTTCACCACTCTCTGCAGAGCTTTTCTTTCCGCAGCTGTGCAACCTCCATGCCACACATTGATGCTGGAGCACAGGATGCTCTCCACTGCGCACCTGTAGAAGGAGGTGAGGACCGGGCTACTCAGACCAGCTCGTCTCAGTCGTCTGAGGAAGTAGAGTCTCTGATGACCTTTCTTGATCAGGCTGGTGGTGTTGTTGGTCCAGCTGAGGTTATCATTCAAGTGTACACCCAAGTACTTGTAGCTGGAGACCACTTCCACTGCAGATCCACTTATGTTCAGTGGGGTGTGGGTGTGTTTGTTCCTTCTGAAGTCCACAATCATCTCCTTTGTCTTCTTCACATTTATGTGAAGGTTATTGTCTTTGCACCAGCTCTCCAGGTGTTCCACCTCCTGCCTGTAGCTGGACTCATCATTGTTCGTGATGCAGCCCACCACAGCTGTATCATCTGCAAACTTTACAATATGACAGCCTGGATGGGTGGCTGCACAATCATGTGTGAGCAGAGTGAACAGAAGAGGGCTTAACACACATCCTTGAGGAGAGCCAGTGCTGAGGGTTATGGTGGAGGAGGAGAAGTTGTGGATCTTCACGGACTGAGGTCTGTTTGTTAAGAAGTCTGCGACCCAGTTACAAATGGAGGGGCTTAGTCCAAGTGTAAATAGTTTGTCCATCAGGGTTTGGGGGATCATGGTGTTGAAGGCAGACGTGAAGTCCACAAAGAGCATACGGACGTATGAGTCCTTCTGATCCAGGTGGGTGAGAGCAGTGTGGACCACAGAGGAGATTGCGTCCTCTGTTGATCGGTTCTCACGGTATGCATACTGATGGGGGTCCACGTTCATGTTGATGGATGTTTTGATGTGAGTCATGACCAGTTTCTCAAAGCATTTTGCGACTATCGGGGTGAGGGCCACTGGCCGATAGTCATTCAGACCAGTCACTGTGGAGCTTTTTGGGACTGGGATGATGGTGGCAGTCTTCAGGCAGGTGGGAACTGTTTCCAGGGCAAGTGAGGTGTTAAAGATGTCTGCCAGCACATCACAGAGCTGATCAGCACTGTGGTTGGATAAGCATTTGCCCGCTCTCTGCAAGATTTTCCATGATTACGCTAGTCAGTCGTCACTCAGTGCACCTTAAGTGAAGTAAATAGCAGCTAGTGTTGCTAAAATGCTCTGATGTAGGGTGCACACCCATTTTTACCTGTCTGCAGTGATGTCCTGCAGGTGATGTGTTCTCTGTTTGTTTGTGCAGCTTCTATGTGGCCTCTTGCTTATTTAATATGCTGGTGAATATTCTCAGTCATCCATGATAAATCAAAAAAGGCGTTCAATACAGAACAACTGGACTTTATTTGTAACAGAAGACGTTTCGCTTCCCATCCGGGGAAGCGAAACAGAAGGATTTTCAGAAGGATTTTCAACAAACACAACATCCCAGTACATTTCCAACCCAGCAGGACTCTCAGACAGAGGCTGGTCCATCTTAAGGACAAAACCCCCAAACACAAACAGAGTGGTGTAGTGTATGCAGTCCAGTGCAGTGAGGACTGTCCAGACCTCTACATTGGAGAAACTAAACAGCCTCTTCACAGAAGAATGTCCCAACACAGGAGGGCCTCCTCCTCTGGAAAAAACTCAGCTGTTCACCTCCACCTCACGGACAAAGGTCACTCTTTTGAGGACCAGAATGTACATATTTTGGACCGAGAGCACAGGTGGTTTGAGAGGGGTGTGAAGGAAGCTGTTTATGTAAAACGAGAGAAACCATCGTTAAACAGAGGAGGAGGTCTAAGATTTCAACTTTCTAAAACTTATGGTGCGGCCCTGCAACTGATTCCCAGACGTTTCTCACCTGATGAGAACAGAGGAGCTTCGTTTGTGAATTAGACTAACAAGACTTTGACAGGTCCCTGCTATCAATGTGTGAGGTGTGATTTGTCAATTTACATACAGTAGGATGTGTGTGTGTGTGTGTTTCCTGTAAGGTCTGCTTTCACACACTGAACTTTGAATGAGTCACAGGCATGTGTTATCCCAAGTATATGTGTGTGTGTTAGCTTCCAATTTACATATGTTGGTGCGTGTCAGTGGATCAGCCTGTATACTTATCTCGCTCTCACATTTTCCTCATTGAATTGATAAAGCTCCCAGGATGGGAAGCAAAATGTCTTCTGTTACAAATAAAGTCCAGTTGTTCTGTATTGAACGTCTTTTTTGATTGCTTATTTAATGTACTCGTTTAGGTCATTCTGTTCTCGTGTCCTGTTACACTCTGCTTGAATCATTACAAATATGTGAAAACGTTCTTAATATCTCACATGCTGTATTAAATAAACTGTCTACTTTCTGTTAAATACGTACAATGCTTTATTTAAAATCCATAGGAAACACAGCTCGTCTGCTGTTAATTGGCTGCACCAGGAGAAGATGCTGCTACTTACAGGCAGAAATAAAATTGCTTAATCTTGTTCATTGTGACTGACTCCATAAGCTTGTGTCCTTAACAGTTAAGTGAGCCTTGTGTTATTGACCTGGACTGATTTGAGCCTGCTTGTGTCGTTCTAGTCTACAATAACTCTGACACATGGAACTGTTGACGTGGATGTGTTTGGGTATCCTATAGA
>JBBPBX010034939.1:11032-23909 GCA_038048925.1 Garcialebias charrua
AGCTTTTAACATCAGAGCAGCAAATCAGCAGGAACTGACATCAGCAAAATGATGTCAACAATCACACATGAACACTTCTCAAAGTGCAGCTTTTAACATCAGAGCAGCAAATCAGCAGGAACTGACATCAGCAAAATGATGTCAACAATCACACATGAACACTTCTCAAAGTGCAGCTTTTAACATCAGAGCAGCAAATCAGCAGGAACTGACATCAGCAAAATGATGTCAACAATCACACATGAACACTTCTCAAAGTGCAGCTTTTAACATCAGAGCAGCAAATCAGCAGGAACTGACATCAGCAAAATGATGTCAACAATCACACATGAATCCATAAATCCATCAGCAGCATCACATCTATCAGAAGCATGTTGCAACCATCATGTTTTTGAAACCAGTGCGTTGATGAGTGTCCATGTGCATGAGAAAGAAGTCCATGAACTCAGAAAAAGCTAGAAGCAGCAGAAAAATGAAACAAAATTGCCTTACTTTGACTGAAGTGTAGGTAGACAGATGTTTTTCTCATGATCAAACCTGCATCTGATGGAACTGCTTAGCCATTGCTCAACAATGAATGTTGGGAGCATTTTAGGCCAGCTGTTAGTTCAGGCAGGTGTCAGTTCAGGTCTGTGGTCCTGATGTGAGCAGGTCTGTGCATCACATGAAGTTTTTTTGGTTTTTGGCAGCAGTCATTTAGGCAGAACGACACAAAGGTGATGGATGGAGGCAACATGCAGGACACCAGAGGCAGGCTGGAGGACAGGCAGCACCAGCGGCTCATCCATGAGGTGGAGCTACACGCGGATGAACTGTTGGAACACAACCACACACAGACGTCAGCACCCGCAGAGAACAACAACACAGACAACAACAACTTCTCCTTACCTGTGTGGTGCATGTGTGGAGGACAGGCAGGAGGCTGGACGACAGGCTGGAGGCAGGAGGACAGGCAGGAGGCTGGCTGGACGACAGGCTGGAGGCAGAGCAGGCTGGAGGACAGGCAGCACCAGCGGCTCATCCATGAGGTGGAGCTACACGCGGATGAACTGTTGGAACACAACCACACACAGACGTCAGCATCCGCAGAGAACAACAACACAGACAACAACAACTTCTCCTTACCTGTGTGGTGCATGTGTGGAGGACAGGCAGGAGGCTGGACGACAGGCTGGAGGCAGGAGGACAGGCAGGAGGCTGGAGGCAGAGTAGCAGGAGCACGGTACGTGGTACCTGACGCTGTTCCATGAGGCGAAGCAGCAAGTGGAGCTGTTGAAACACAAACACACACACAGACGTGAACACCTGCTGATAACAACAACAACACAGACAACATTAACTTCTCCTTACGTGTGTGGTGCATGTGTGGAGCATGAGGACAGGGAGGAGGCTGGAGGACAGGCAGGAGGCTGGAGGCAGAGCAGCAGGAGCACGGTACGTGGTACCTGACGCTGTTCCATGAGGCGAAGCAGCAAGTGGAGCTGTTGAAACACAAACACACACACAGACGTGAACACCTGCTGATAACAACAACAACACAGACAACATTAACTTCTCCTTACGTGTGTGGTGTGGTGCGTATCAGATGTGTGGATGGACCAGGGGGACGTGCCGCTTTGGAGGCTGTCGAGAGAGAGGTGATGATTACAGTAGGTGTACAGTAGTGTACAGTAGATGTAAGTTAAAACAAAAATAATAAATTAAAAGAAATTAACATGTCTTTGCTGTACCTTTCTGACGTTGCTGTGCTGGAATGTGAGGGTGGGCAGGTCAGTGATGGGACGGTGGAGTTGGTGGAGAGGAGGGGGAGGAGGAGGAGGAAGGTGTACTGTAATAGGCTGTGAACATAAGCAGAGACAGTAACAGATTAAATTAATGTGTGTAACATGACAACTCCAAAAAATAAAAACAACATTTCATTACAGTACGTACTGTACCTGGAGGGATGGAGCGGGGGGGGTGCTGGGCGTCTTTCACTGGGGAGAGTGTGGGCTGTCCATGGCTTCCTCCTGGCTTTCCGCAGGAGGACTGGATGGCCTATCAGCTGGTGGGATGTCCAAGGCCTCCTCCTGGCTTGCTGCAGGAGGACTGGATGGCCTTTCAGCTGGTGCACCAGCAGATCCTGGAGGCGGTGCTGTGACCTTTGTAAAATATTGCAGCATGCTGCTCTGCACCTTTTCAAGCTTTTTATCATCCAGGATCTGCTGATAACACGCAACTTCATTGAGGACACCCCGACGGACCTTGGCGAACCTCTCACAGTCGGAGTCCTGCTTCTCCATCCTCGCCAGGAAGTTGTGGAGATCCTGAAAGGCCAGCACCATCTCCTGCCTGGTGAAGGTCGGAGGAATGACCTCCACCTCCTCCTCCTCCTCCACTTCCTCATCCGGGACGTGCCTGTCGAGCTGAATCAGGTCGTCTGGGGACAGGTCCTCTCCTGATGCACCCAGCAGGTGTTGGATATCGTCCTGGTTCATTTCGAGCTCCAGTGACCTGCCCATCCTCACAACATCCTCGATTACACGGTGTCGAGAAGAGTGAGTTTATTATGGATTCAAAAACCAACAAAAATTAATCAGTACAGGAAAACTTATGGAATGAAGTACAAAAAATATATTAATAACAGTTGTCGAGGTAGAAACATGCCTGGACTTGTCCGGACTTGTCTATTATGCAACTTCAGTTATCTCATCTGTTCAGAAGGGGAGCACAAACAGTTCTGCAGGAGCGCACCACTCAGACTCACACACACACAAACACACACACACAGATGCACGCTCACACAAAAACATGCAGAGGAAGTGCAGGGTGAGAACTGCAAAGGGAGCAGAAAAGAATGATTGTTTAAAACCTTAGAAAGGCTTATACGATCTAAATAGTGGACACTGTAGTTATAAGGTTAAGATAAATAAGAGAAGTTAACTGTGTCTTAAGTTTAACCGTTAAGAGTTGTGAAAGTCATGAAGAAAGTCACTTCCCAAAAGCAAGCAACCACACTCTCAAATTCACACACGAACATTCCTGAACTGCAGCAGAGGGCAGAAGGGAGAAACATGATGCCAAAGACTTGTTCTAACTTTAAAATGTTTTTATCTGAACTTGGTTTAACCTTGATTGGTTTTTATAGTAACTTGTTCTAATCAACACGATCATGAGATATATGATTTTTACCAATAATCATGGTAGATGTGTTTTAACTAAAATAATCAAGTGAGATGGGTTTTACTTAATGTAATCAAGTGAGATATGGTTGTAACCAATATAATCATTTAATATGTGATGTTATTATGATGAAGAATTAATCATTTTTATAATAGCAATTGTAATGATGTGTTACTATGTTTCAAAGATGGTTTTGTGACAAAAGTGGTCTCTTGCAAAACACACATGTTGAAAAGTATAACTTGCAAACACTTTACTGGAAAAAGTGATGCAACTAACTGACCAGAGTTGTGTCAACCTCCGGCCCTGGTGAATCATTCAGCCTCGAGCAAAAAGAGCAAATCTATTTCCTAATAAGGGAACATGTAGCTTCGAGCAGAAATAGAGCAGAACTGCAGCTTTGCCCAGAGATTGACAAAGCAAGCAGACACAGGCCAATCACAGACTAGCTATCCCCCTCCTCCTAGGGAGAAGGCGGGACTAAGATTTATATTTAACCACCCTGTTACGACAGGACGAGGCTGTTCGAGTAACTGGAGCTGACCTGCTCCACTGAAGACCCAAAGCGTAGTTCAGATCGACTCCGTGCTGACAGGAGGAAGCAAGCGTCCTGGGGAGAGACTTCTTTTCTTTCACTCTCAAGCTTTGAGGAAGGACTGGATAGTTTTTACCCAGACAGCCAGGACGAAGCAAAACTTGTTTCTTCAGATCAGACCAGCAGGGAGTCAGAGGTGAGCTTCAGTCCCCAGGGACTGAAGGCGACTGCTTCAGGTTTTCCCTCTCGGTCCCCAGGGACTTTGAGGAAGAAAGGGATGCCTGCTAGACACCTTCCTGAACCAGATCTTCAGCTAGATTTAAATCAAATTAAATTAAATGCGGATAGAGCGGAAGCAAATAGACAATTCAATTATCTAAGAGTCTTAATTGCTCGAGGTTGCTTGATAATACGGAGGGCTCTGGGGAGATACATCCACTGGGTAAGATTTTAAGTAAAACTCTAATCCCTGATCCCTAAGGTCAGGAGAGATGTGTGATTGCAAAAGACCACTCTAACTCTGATTCTTAAAATCAGATGAGATGGAAATGTGAGAGTGTACTCTAAACTCTAGCTCATAAAGCTGGATGAGGTGTTACGACCAGAAGGCACGTAGCACACAAGGACACCAGACACAGAAAGGATGTTAAAAAAAACAATGTTTATTTCAGGCTCTCTGGAGTCTGTGTCCTAAAAAAAAGGGTGATTAAAGAAAAATGTTGCACCTCTCAAAAATCAGCTTCTTTAATACAAAAACTCAAAGTCCAGCAGGACACTCACGGCTCTTGGTTTTCATCAACCAGCAGGTCTCATGACAGCAGATCTCCACAATGGAAGGATTCAGCTTCCTCTTCTTAAATATGCAGCAGCAGGTCACAACAGAAGGATTCAGCTCCTTCTTCAAACGCACAGCAGCAGGTCTCACGCCAGCTCCAAACGACAGCACTTCTGCTCGTCTCACGACATCCGCTTCTTCATACGGACTTCTTTACACAGCTCAAACGGCCTCCTCAAAAGGCTCCAAACGGCCACCTCAAATGGCTCCAAACGGCTCATCAAACGGCCTCCTCAAAAGGCTCCAAACGGCCACATCAAATGGCTCCAAACGGCTCACAAACGGCCACCTCAAATGGCTCCAAACACTGGCTTCATGGCTCCTCTTCACACTGCTGCTTTTGCTGCTGCTGCTACAGACCTCTGTTCAGCTTCTGCTGCTGCTGCTTCATCATCAGGTTTGCTGTTTATTCATCAGACCTGAGGCTCCTTCATCCCAGACTGCTGCAGCTGCTTGGATCAGCTGCTCATTCATCTGCATTTGGTTCTGGGGCTGCTGGACCTCTGATGCTGCAGCTCTTTCTCTTGCTGCAACTCCTGCATCAGGTCTCCTTCTCCTGGATCAGCTCAGACCTCTTCTGGATCTCTCTGCTTGCTGCCACTCTCACTTGGAACCTCTTTCTGCTCTGTGGCTTGGAACCTAATATAGGGAGAGAGAGAGAGCACTGCCTCCACCTACAGCTAATGAGCACCAGCTGCAATCAATTAGGCTCATACAGCCTAAACAGCTCATGCCTCTGCTCAAAACAATATTGTGTCCTGACTAAAATAAATTATATGCCTGGGGCATGTAACACCCCCCCACATAAGAAATTACATGGGAGATGCAGCCATACTACACCAGGCTCATCACCCATGTAAATGAAACCAAAAAAAATCCTAACACCTACACCTTAACACTAACAACAAGCAAAAAAACCAACAACACATATCACACACAACTAATAGTTGCCTTCAGAATACCTGAAACCCAAAAAGTCGTCGCCGGTCAGGTTGTACATCACAAGGCCTCCTTTTAGCTGCACACTCACCAACATTCAGTTTAGTGATATCGGACTGAAGATCAGGGTTTTTTCCAACAACCAGAGGGATATTGTCCGCCTCTGTGTTGTAAGTTCCATCACTTGACAGTAATATCGTTGTAGCTGTACCAGCACTGTCATCAGGCACCCTGCAGACAAAACATTGAGAGTTAACAAAAACACAATCACTGTCTACATAATCAAACTGTTCCACCAGGTCATCTCTCACAGACAGCAAACTATCACTCTCTGCTGTTGATTCAGCTAAAGGTTCCACGACGTCCAGCATCACACTCACAACCTCCTGTGAACAGGATGAAAAGTTAACCAGAGGAGCAGGATGGACAGTCAGGCTTGGCTCCTCTGAAACAATGCTCACATTGCTCACTGGGACGTCTTCTAATTCAGAAAAAAGCAAAAAACAGTCACTCAGATCAATGTCATCATCGTCATCATCATTATTTTTGCACTGCACGTCCACTAGGGGTGACACCTCTGGAGTGACTAAATCCAAATCCACAGTTAAGTCATTCTTAAGTTCTTCACTTTTCTCAAGTACTTCACTTTTCTCAAGTTCTTCAAGTTCAGGGTTCTCAAGTTCAGGTTTCTCAAGTTCAGGTTTCTCAAGTTTAGGGACGTCTGCGACAAAAAGGCTAGAGCACAGTCCCACCTCATAAAACGGGACATGTTCAACACCCAACTCTAATTCTTTCTGATAAATCTTGTTTTGACATTCTAATCTTCGTTGTTCAAACTTAATCTTCATCTCTCTCAGTTTTATGTCCAGTTCATTCAAACGGTTTGTCCTATCCAACCCCATTGTAGTAGAAAAAAAACTGTTTTAAACAGCTCACTACCACAAAACGTCTGTTACATAAACTACTCAAAACACAAACGTCCAAGCTGGTCCTGAACGTTTCACAAAGAGCCAGCTGACAGCGAACACACAATTCGCACTACTAAGTCAGCTCAAAAATGCAAAAAAACAGCTCCAAAAATAGCACATGTGACGAGCTCCCATTATAATTTACCAAAAAAATTAGGGAAGAGAAAAAAAATATAGCTCATTAGTCAATTAGTCCAATCCCGGACGAGGGCCCATTATATGTTACGACCAGAAGGCACGTAGCACACAAGGACACCAGACACAGAAAGGATGTTAAAAAAAACAATGTTTATTTCAGGCTCTCTGGAGTCTGTGTCCTAAAAAAAAGGGTGATTAAAGAAAAATGTTGCACCTCTCAAAAATCAGCTTCTTTAATACAAAAACTCAAAGTCCAGCAGGACACTCACGGCTCTTGGTTTTCATCAACCAGCAGGTCTCATGACAGCAGATCTCCACAATGGAAGGATTCAGCTTCCTCTTCTTAAATATGCAGCAGCAGGTCACAACAGAAGGATTCAGCTCCTTCTTCAAACGCACAGCAGCAGGTCTCACGCCAGCTCCAAACGACAGCACTTCTGCTCGTCTCACGACATCCGCTTCTTCATACGGACTTCTTTACACAGCTCAAACGGCCTCCTCAAAAGGCTCCAAACGGCCACCTCAAATGGCTCCAAACGGCTCATCAAACGGCCTCCTCAAAAGGCTCCAAACGGCCACATCAAATGGCTCCAAACGGCTCACAAACGGCCACCTCAAATGGCTCCAAACACTGGCTTCATGGCTCCTCTTCACACTGCTGCTTTTGCTGCTGCTGCTACAGACCTCTGTTCAGCTTCTGCTGCTGCTGCTTCATCATCAGGTTTGCTGTTTATTCATCAGACCTGAGGCTCCTTCATCCCAGACTGCTGCAGCTGCTTGGATCAGCTGCTCATTCATCTGCATTTGGTTCTGGGGCTGCTGGACCTCTGATGCTGCAGCTCTTTCTCTTGCTGCAACTCCTGCATCAGGTCTCCTTCTCCTGGATCAGCTCAGACCTCTTCTGGATCTCTCTGCTTGCTGCCACTCTCACTTGGAACCTCTTTCTGCTCTGTGGCTTGGAACCTAATATAGGGAGAGAGAGAGAGCACTGCCTCCACCTACAGCTAATGAGCACCAGCTGCAATCAATTAGGCTCATACAGCCTAAACAGCTCATGCCTCTGCTCAAAACAATATTGTGTCCTGACTAAAATAAATTATATGCCTGGGGCATGTAACAGAGGAATTTTCTTATGAACAAGCGCTCTAATTCTGGTCCATAAGACTGGATGGGTATTGGAAGTGTTAACTGTGTGACATCAATGAGGTGACCCTCCGAGTCTCTCCAGCCTGGACTCCAGAAAAGAACCTCCTCAAGGACTCTGTGCAGATCGAGCAACTTAACATCAAGTCTGAGGATTGTTTGGTGAACTAATACTTTTACTTTACTTATAATCATAATAATTAATTGTACTGTTATGCTGTACGCTGATCCTTCCCTGCAAAATAATTGATTAAAATAAACAAAACGTAAAATTCTTGACTTTTATTCATCATCCACTTGTCCATGGAAATGTAAGTTTGGTTCACAAAGATAACATCAAATATTAGGAGGTTTTTAAAGGTTAAGCATTAGCACCTAAGGTTATATTAAAACAATACCCCAGGGTCCGATCTCCTGGATCCTAAAATTAACTGGATCAGTAACAATAGCGAGCTTAAACACGGGAGAAGCCTCCGTTAACACGAGTTGCCTTGTACT
The DNA here is from genome assembly GCA_038048925.1 of Garcialebias charrua. Lineage (NCBI taxonomy): Eukaryota > Metazoa > Chordata > Actinopteri > Cyprinodontiformes > Rivulidae > Garcialebias > Garcialebias charrua. The sequence goes on from JBBPBX010034939.1 coordinate 19,251, forward strand.
AAACCCTCCGGTCCCCAGCTGCTGAGGTGGAGGGAGGAGCAAGGTGAAAAAGGGGTGTGGCTTGTGGAAGCTAGGAGGTGAATAGTCCAGATGAATTCTCCCATCGACAGCCTTCAGTCGGAAGCTGTCCCACGTAGTTCAAGGTAATACCCAAACTCCGGGACCGGTTCAATAGACCCTGTTAACAGGTAGGCTGCAGTGAGGGCGTGTCACGCACCTTGTGATTACCTCGCTGATTATTTCAGATAAGCAAACAACGGTCCACCTCCTGGGAATCGTGTAATCCCCTGAACAAGCTCTGGACAGAGCTTCTTCCAGACTCCGCACATGTTCTGTTCAGTAACACGACGCCAGGAGTGGCCAATGTTGTGCACAGCATCGAGGATGTTGTACTTACGCCAGAAGTCTTTCAGCGTGAGGGTCTGAGAGTTCTCCGTTGCCTCCAAAGCGGCACGGATGACTCGCTGCAGGTAGTACGCCTTAAACGTACTAATAACCCCCTGGTCCATTGGCTGGATCAAAGAGGTGGTGTTGGGAGGCAGGTACACCACCTTCACATGCCTGTTCAACTCGGTGAGAGCAGGGGGGTGTCCTGGAGCGTTGTCCAAGACCAGCAGGACTTTAAAGGCAATCTTCTGGTCACTGCAAAAATGCTTCACTTCTGGCACAAAGTTGTTGGTGAACCAATTTTTAAAAACTTCCAGCGTCACCCAAGCCTTTTTATTAGACGCCCAATAAACAGGAAGTGTAGATTTATCAACATTTTTGAAGGGCCTGGGTTTATTAAATTGGTACACCAACAACGGCTTGAGTTTGCAATCACCCGAAGCATTGCCCCCCACCAGCAAGGTCAAACGCTCCTTGCCGACCTTGTGGCCGGGTGCGGTTCGTTCTTCCCTACTGATGTAGGTCCTGTCTGGCAAACGCTTCCAGAACAGCCCTGTCTCATCGACGTTGAACACCTGCTGGGCAGTGTACCCACCGTCCCTGATGATCTGAGCCAGTTCTGCTGGGAATGCCTCAGCTGCCTCGTGGTCAGCGCTTGCTGCCTCACCTAAATGCACACAAAATGACACGGTTAAGCTGTTGTAACACTGTAATAAAAGGGAAAAAAATGTAAAAAACAATCGTAAGTCGGGGACTACCTGTACTGTACCTGCATTATTAAAAAATAAAAATGAGAAATTAAATGCTCACCCTGCACTCTGATGTTGTGGAAGTTGTTCCTTTTCCTGAAACGATCAAACCATCCTTTAGATGCAGTGAAGGTCTCTGGTCCATCCAACTCCCCTGATGTGCTGCTTGAAGTCCCTCCTCCTGCGCTTGAAGTCCCTCCTCCTGCGCTATGGGAAGACGTCCCTTCACCCGGATCGCTCTGGGAGGACGTCCCTTCACCCTGATCACTCTGTGCAGCCCCCTGCCCCCCCGCACCCCCCTGCTCCCCTGCACCTCCCTCACTCGTCCCTAGTTCTATCAGCCTGTGATAGATCCTCCTCGCCTTCTCGCAAATCACAGACATGCCAACTGGTATTCGGCGTTGCGTGTTGTCCTCCAGCCATAGCACAAGCAACCGTTCCATTTCTACTATTTTACCCGTCCTCTGTTTTGTAATGATGGTGGACTTCATGGGGGCTGAAGCACGCACTTGCTGCAAAATGCGCTCTTTGTCCGCCACTATCGTCCCCACAGTGGACCTCGGTAACCCTAGCCTCTCTCCTATTTTAGATGGTGTCATGCCCTGATCAGACATTTTTATTATTTTTGCCTTCGTCTCCAGCGTGATTGTTCTGCGAGGTTTTTTCCCCTCTGCCGCGGCCGCGGACTTTCCAGGTCTCTTCGGAGCCATTCTTCGTACGAGCTAACGTGCTAACTCCTAAGGAGCAAAAATTAAAATTAATGCTAACGTTCATAAATCAATGCAAACGTTTGCTTTCGTCTAAAAATATTTCTTTGAGTACATTTAGTACTGGACCGTACCTGCCCGTTCGATGACCCGTCGAAAAATACAGTAGCGTCGAAAATTAGCTAACGTGCTAATTCCTAAGGAGCAAAATTTAAAATGAATGCTAACGTGCTAACGTTCGCTTTAGTCTAAAACTGCTACTGTAAATTAAAATTTATTACTGTACCTGTTTGTACGTTGTTCGTTTTCTCTCGTCGTTGTTCTTCTTCGTTCTCGTTCGTATGTCTCTTCTCATCAATCACCGTAACTAACCCACGAGGGACAAAATGGCCGCTGCCCTTTAAATAGTTACCGCTTTACCTGTACGGATCCCTCCGCCGCCAGGTGCACTGCGGCTGTGTGTACATCCGCCAGAAGCCCAGCCCCCCCCTCTCGCTGGCGGTACTTTTCCACTGTCATGCGCAGTGTCACGCCCATGCCCAACAAGCAACAGCCAAAGGCAATCCCCTCCCCCACCTCGCCGATTGCCATATGTGACGCAGTTACGCCGTAGCTCGATTATATACTTGTAATGGGGCTCGTTCGTAGGTCGTGCATCCAGTCTGCCGTAGCTCGATTATATATTTTAGCTTGGTTCGTTCGTAGGTCACGAACTTTTCGCCGTAGCTCGATTATATATTTTTAACTTGGTTCGTTCGTAGGTCACGTATTTTCTGCCGTACGTCGATGGCATTCTTCAACTTTGGTTCGTTCGTAGGTCCCGTGGTTCGCAGGTCGATGGAGTCGTAGGTCGGGGGTTCCCTGTATATATATATATATATATATATATATATATATATATATATATATATATATATATATATATATATATATATATATATATATATATATACATATATATTTATATATACACACATTGATGATGGTGGAGTACACTACTTTGGACAAAACTGAAAGTGGCATGCATCCTAAAAAATCTGCGCCGCTCCATTGTCCCAGTTGATCAACAAGTGTGTTCCAAACTAAAACATTTGTAATATAAACTTAACAATATGTAATCAATCAATTCCAATCAAAATATCAAAGCAACTTTATTTAAATACTGTAAATGTTACATGTCAATAAAATTGTAACAGTTTTAAAAAATGAAAGATTGGTGTTATTTGTAGAAACAGAAAAACATATTACTAAATCTGCAGTTATGTATGAAATATGAACTTAAAATATCATCACTGGAATCTTAACCTGTTGTTCCAAAACATGTAACAATAATTAAAAGTAAAATTTGGCCAATAGCTCAGGTAAAAATGCTGACCTGTAGAACATTTCTACATTTTTCACTGCTTCTGTAAAGAACTCACCATCAGACACAATCCTCTGTGAATAAAGTCATCTGACCCAGAACTAAAGTTCTTTAGTTTGTAGCAGGTCGCTTTTGTAAAAGAGTCCACGAGGCTCAATGAGATTTACCTGACTAAATAAAGGTTGAATGAAAAACACCATGAAGTCACAGTACTCCTGCTCCATCACAAACAACTGAGCTTGTACCTGTGTGACCTCTGCTGAGTTCATAGGACCTGTTTGTGTTGTCAATGCAGGACTGTTTTTTATTTATTTAACAGAGGCACCGAGGACACCAGCATCTTTGGCACAATGTCGACATTTTATTTTCAAAACACCATTGTCACAACATGTGCAGGAGAGCAGAGCATCAGGAGAAGCTCTGAGGTCTGGCTGGCTGCAGTTGATGTAGTCTGGAGTCACAAAAACTGTCAGATCCTGATGCTGCAGTTCAGCGATGGCTTCATATGTCTGGCTGGCTGTTTTCACTGCCCCATCCGACAAACAACAAAAAATTATTGTTATAATCTCCTCTAAACATCATTATCCTTTGCTTTTATCTGTAATTTTCAAGTTTTGAGTGTTTGTGTCATGACATACTTGCTTTACAGTGCCGTGACTTGTCCCATCCTTCTCCAAGGACACCCACGGCTTTAGAGGATCTTTATACATGGAACTGACTGATTAACCTGAAATGATACACATTAATACAGGCCTATAGGCCTAAGTGACAAATTTATGGATTTTTTTCCCATATTTATAAACCATTTTTGGACTGAGATATGACCGTTTCCATTTATTCAATTTCTGACTGAACCAAACCAAACAACAACAAAAAAACAGAAGTACAGTACTTGATGGCAGCAGTAGTAACAGGTGTATGGCATGAGGTTGGCGGTTGTATCACGTAATATGAAAACGTGGCTATAATGATAAATTCAAAAAAGTTCAAGACAAAAAAAACTGGTCTTTATTTATTATACTATACTTTAGACTTTTTTTCTTCTTCCTTGCACTTTTTAGAATTTACCATGTCCTGGATGACTGAGAATCTTCACTGGCTATTAATGACTCAAACGGCCTGCCATACAGCACATTCTGCTCTGCTTGGAACCTTGAGAACAGCTGCACCACCTTGGCGAATTTGACCATTAAAGTGCATTTATTAAGCAAATGATAGACTCAGACACACCTCTGCTGAGGCCACAGCATGTGACATTGGCTGTGTTCTGTCTTTTCTATAGCTGCTGTTGGAGAGAGAGCTAGCCTTTAGCACGATAGAAGTTTACGCGGCGGCTATTTCATCGTGTCACGAGGGTTTCGGTGGCAGGACGTTATTCAATCATACACTGATGAAACGTTTCCTGAAGGGCGTTAGACGCCTTAGACCCTTGAAGCGTGACATCACCCCTAGT